>JAWQRJ010002739.1:0-13036 GCA_033557515.1 Diorygopyx duplodentatus | reverse complement strand
ATCCAATATAAAGAAGTGCAGTGAGCTAATTTCCAACATTATGGATTCATTATGGATATCATTATCCAACGATGTTTATCCAAGATGTTTATCCGAGGCTGTTTATCCAAGTATATCCAAATTCATAAATTCAAAATTGCACTAAGTTGTCTTGATTTTACTGGTTTGTAAGATAAAATTGAAAGGCAAATGTTTCTAGCTGACAGCTAAAAACATGCTGAGTTGCCACCAGCGAGAAATAACAACTTCAAACTTCAAATGCACTTTCGTAATATGTATAATCGAATCATTGTGTATTTTAGCTTTGTGGCAATTCTACTACTGTTCCTTCTAATTTTATGAACGCTATCACATATAAGCCCTGAACATTTAACATTAATTTGAAAGGCAAAAGCATTTTTAAGAAATTCAACATAATTCCACCTTGCAAGGCCAACAATGAACTGTTTAACATGTTCTCCAACTATAAAGTAAAAATTCCCACCATAGAAAAAAGCGGGATATATACCGTTAATTGCAACAACTGTGAAGGGATGTACATAGGACAGACATTACGTAAGCTTGATAAACGAATCAAAGAAAATAACTCCAAAATCAGTGCCACTTTGTTTAAACATTCAATGCAAACTGGTCAGTCACATAATGGAATATAAAAATATAAAAAGTTACACAAAATAGGGTAAGGTCGAAAAATGGATCTCCTGGAACAAATGGTAGTCGAAAAACTCAAACATACAACAATAAACTCCGTTTTTATCTATTTTATTTTTCGTATTCATTCTTTAGGTCTTTAGATCTTATATTTTGCTTCGCTGTTTCTTTATTTAATTTTAAATTTTTAAATATTTCGCATTTTATGTTTTTTTTTGTTTTATGGGAAATATGGGAATTTCGTCATGTTCTATAAAAATAAAACTGGTTTTATTTCGTTTTAAAATTTAGGTCATAGACAGCTTTCTGGTGTACACGTTATTACTTTCTCTTACCCGAAGGTATAGAGAGAAAGTAATGCATTCGGTCCAAAATTTTGATCTTGAGATTTTTAGACTGTGCGTTTCGTTTAGTTTTATTATTGTACAAAATTTATTGTTGTACAAAAAACATTTTAATTTGTTTTCACTTTTTGATCTTTTGATCAGGATGTGCGTACATTTACTTTACCCTTCTTCCCTTTTGATTTTCTCATTTGACTTTAAGTAACGTTTTTAGTTTATTTTTATTTTATCTTTTTGCGATTGTAAATCCTTATATGCTAATTCGTTCTTATACCCCCTTTTGTAGATTGAGGCTGAAGATGGTCTAATAGACCGAAACTATTATTACGTTAGTATATACAGTATAATAAAACAAATGCACAGAAGTTCAAAACGTTTCGTTTCTTTAAATTTTAACCAATTTGAATATACTAACCAATCTAACCAATTTGCAAGATGGATCCATCCAATAAGAATTAAGGTTATCGTGTATTTGTCATTAACGCGAGGCAACGTGGGACATTAGTATCGCGGTGTTACGCCCTCATCGCAACAAATTTTAGCAAAAACGATCAAATTTCAATTCATTTGAAAATTGTGTTGTAGAACAACATCCAACATTGGAAAAAATGCATTAAACTTTAACTTAAATTTAACAAACCTAAAAATTATTTTTTTAGCTATTCGTTTTTCGTTACTTTGTCCCATATTTCACGGCTTGGGGTCTAAAAACTGGCCGTAAGTTAGAAGACTGGACTTTTCAGAATTTAGTTTCTTCTTTTCCTTTTGTTGTTATCTTGACCTGGCACTGCCGCGAAAAGGTACTCTCACTTTTGTATAGAAAAGCCAGATGTAACTTATAAGTCAAGTGCGCTGGGAGACAGATTAAGGGAGACAAGTTCGTAGAAAATCACCCACGTTTTCGTTTTGTTCAGTAATAAATCGCCCTGCATGTTAGGATTGGTAGTTAAATTTTAAGATTAACCAATAGCTACTTTCTTTAGTGCTTCCCTGCCCAAATGCTACTTTCCCCTAAACTAAGTTTTCTCGAGGAAAAGACATAAAAAACAGAATTTCAATTTTTAACCTTTCTTCACTTCTCTCTCTGAATTCTTCCTCTTCAGAGAGGAAGAATGGCTTCCAGTCGAAGAAGCTGTGTTAATCATACTGATATATTTTGTCATATATGTGGTGGCTACACTACTTCTGACTTTGTTAAAAAAGTTTGTTGTGTGTAAAACTTGTATGGAATACTTACGACAGTAGACTAGTGGAAATGGGAGGAGTCTGAAATTCGGTGTGTCGATAGTTTGGAGGGAACCCATAAACCCGGTTGATGACTGCTATTTCTATGTTGTGAGTATTACTGGCATGAAATACGGAAAAACTGAAAGCTGAAATTTTTGATGCCCCTCTTATTAAGACAGTTTATAAACGACCCTGACTTCGTAGATTCCATGAATGAGGACAACATAAGCTGAAACTATGGTGAGTTAGTAAACAACGTGTTCATTAATTTCAGAGACATTGGATGTAATATGAGCATAAAAGTTTATTACTTAAAGAGCCACTTGAACCGAATCCCAGAAAATTTGGGTGATATGAACGAAGAGCAAGATGAAGGATTTCACCAAGACGTGAAAATAATCGAAGATTGCTATGAAGGAAGATGGTATATACACATGATGTCAGATTACTGCTGAAATTTACAATGAGACTGTCAAGGAGCCAAGAGGGGACCCCTTAGGAAGCATTTTTGGATCCTTGCTCGTTAAAAATTTATAAACTTGTTAGGAAATTGTACGCTGCTTGTTATTATTTAGATAATCAGGAGCGCTACAAACAATTATTGATGATGGTTATTGATATAACGGTTAAAATTGCTATTTCAATATATATTATATTCAAATATATTTCAATATATTATTAATATATTATCTACTACTTACTTGTCAAATACTAGAGCTATAATCATTAACTTGATATGCTTTTTCATTCAAATTTAAATGCCGGGAACTTTTTACTTCATTTTTACTTATTGTTGTTGTTTGGAAGCCTCTTATTAATTACTTTCAATTTAATATAATTATAATTTCATTTTGGCAAAACAGTTA
This sequence comes from Diorygopyx duplodentatus, assembly GCA_033557515.1. Classification (NCBI taxonomy): domain Eukaryota; kingdom Metazoa; phylum Arthropoda; class Insecta; order Coleoptera; family Scarabaeidae; genus Diorygopyx; species Diorygopyx duplodentatus. Next base: position 9,948 of record JAWQRJ010002739.1, on the reverse strand, counting down.
CATTTGTAACATTACTTGCATCACATAACCATAACAAGTAAACCAAAGAATATGCAGTAAATCACATAGTCTTATAGTTATTTGTTGACATTTACAGTAATTTTGTGTGGTTTTAATGTTTTTAAGGTTGAAAATTACGTGTTATGCAAGTTAATACAATATCATTTAGGGTTTATAAAACTTTATTTTACAGATACTTTAAAGTCACAAAACTTGCCTCGGATTCTATATAAATCTCAAAATCTTATTGAAGCATAAGTGGATGAAATGTAGAACCATTAATACTATGTGGAAAATCTTCAGAGAGCAGGGTTTGTACTTTCGAACAAAATTGATATATCAAACTCTCATGAGATGTAGAGAAATTTAGCAAAGAAGAATATGGCAGTTCAAATTGTATTGCAGTTGCAAAGCTTAATAATTGATTTAAAATGTCACAACCCTAATATACTAAAACTATAAAAATCTGTACAATTCTATTTGAAATTAAATTATAAAAATCTAACCAACAATTGTAAATAATAAATTATAAATTAGACACACCGAGTGATTCAATATTTCTTGACAAGCTGTCATCTGTCGCTATATTATCTAAATTCCACGTTTCACCTCCTCTTTTATAATATGTTCATCGCAATGTTTCCAGTGACCGCTGGTGACATTATTAATTGCTTTTAGCAAAAGATTGTGAACAGCCGGTAATTTAAATGTTGTATTTTTTCCTGCAACTTCACCTTTGATTTGAGCTAAGTCGATTCAATGGAGCAGCGCTCGCAGTGATAAAGTGGAAGTCGAAAGTCCTTTTGGGGAGAATGGCCATCAGACATATTTACTGATTTTTTCCTTATTCATTTTTACCAAATGTTACAATTCCTGAATATCTTCAGTCTTTCATGCCGACGTAGGTAATTGCTTTACCTTTCGGCAGTGGTACGAAGCATTGTCCATAACAATTGTGGAATCATTCTTCGAAAACGTTTCCATTAGTTTCTTAAGATATTCAACTGTTTTTTTTTCTTCCAAATAATAGTAGACCGTCCCCAACATATTTGTCCTCAGACCCTATATGTAAAATTATCAGCCGACGATCTATTCCTTTTTTATTTCTTAGCATAAATCTGCAATTTTCATCAATTAGGTTTTAACTTAATTACATCAATTCTTAGTTTAAATCCTTAGTTTATACTTGAAATTAACGTGTTTTAAAAATCTGTATAAAGTTGTACTGACCGTTGGTGGTTCATTATTGTAGAAAAATCCATTAAAATGAATTTCTATTAATTTATGTCCATTATTAATTTTAAATTGAAAATTTGGATATTTGTTCACATGTTTGTGATGAAAAATTCTTATAGTCCCAACATAATCATCGAGCTGTTTAAAAACTCAGATTACCTACAGACTGCCGTTGTCGATGCCGTCTATAGATGTTGACGAAACGTTAAATATATATACGAGTATCGTTTCCTGCATTTATTTATCTCAGTGTACTAATGTAATGTTTCTTTGTTTCAGGTAAGTCGTCATTCAGTAGTTGGGCGGCTATCTGTGCGTACTGGATTTATATTAACAACACATCAGTCACCATGATTTCATCAATACCGAGCCGAAATGTAAATTTTGCAATTTGCGTATTCGAAATAGAACGGATGCGTATACGAGTGCAGTAAATCGATGTCAATTCCTGCAGGATAAAAGCAGGGCACCTGTGCCATGGCAAGTCCTTTACCTACAGAAATTTCGCACGGTCAACGATAAAATATTGACTGCCGTATTTTAGCCCGTGCATTTCGTTGATATAAATCGGGCGTTAGTTTATTTTTATGCGCTCTTTGTCTTCTATGCCAGTACATAAATTTTACCGTGCAGTATGTATAACGCCAGAACGGGAAGCAGTATAACTGCAGTATATTTAATTTGCTACTAACTTATTTATTTGGCAATAATGAATAAAAATATTCTAGTGTTCTAACTTAACATCTTCCGTATTAACCTAAAAATAGCTTAAAACTGGGAAACGTTTGTGTGTTTGATAATGATACAGTAAATACTATCATATTAGTTCTATGTCTAGTTAATAATAATATAACCATAACACAACTGAACAACATCACTTCATATTAAGATGAACCAAATACTTTTGTAAATTATTGATATTAATTGCACTACAAAACCAACATGGTTTATTTGATAAATAAATGTAAATTTAATTAGTTCAGTATCCGCTATATTTACGCAATCAACATCAAAGCGCATATATAGTTCTTCATAGGAAGCCCTGCATACTAAATTAATTAAATGTTTTTATAATATTCGAGAGTAATAGTATTCTCTATGTTATTAGCAAATGCTATATGTAGAGAATGTTATGTGCCAGAGAGATGCAACTCGAGTAGCCAATAAGAGATGATTATAAGAAATGTAGACCTGACTATTAAATTAGATTTACTTAACAATTATAAAGTATTATTATAAGTATTATTATTGTTTTTGGGACTACCTTTCTAAATAGTTAACACTTAATACGTTTTTATCGGCGACAACTGCCATAAACAAACAAAACTTAAAAAGCCACATTTCCAACTTTTAATTCCCAGCATGGGGGGATATAATCAAGTGTACATTGATAGTATACTGAATTATTACTACAATTGCCACTAACGAAAAAATAACAATTTTGCTGTAATCCCAATTAATTTGCAAATCTCCTCATAACTCCATTTAGGTACATACTTTCCCGATGTTCATCGAAAAATAGCACCAATCTGATTTGCGCAATTTTTATGAAAGAAAATATTGATATCCAAAATATGCTTGCATCAGCGGCACCAGTATTTTAGTAACTCTGTAAAGTAATGGTATCGGCACCATACTTCTTTGCGTCCTCGTGAAACTCATTTCAAGTTAGTGTAATGCAATGACGTTGTTTCACTTTAATTATCTCTTGGTGCGAGCAAAGTTTCAGCCCGATGTTAGCTCTGATATCAAAAGTAGACAACCTAGTTTTGCAAATTTGTATTCAGCGCTTTATCCTCATCTCCTATTTGATATTTTCGTCATTTAATAAGGACATCGCCCAGAATATAAACTGACTCCAACAGTGGATTTTATATGTATAAGATTCATATCTGGAACGGGAATGTAATAATAAATTATCTTTCCAAAGACGTCCGCATTAACCATTGAAGTCTCTCTTGCGACGATAGACATAGTGAAAGAATTTTCGACTCTCTAGCTAAACACAATCACACACTGTTTGACGGCGAAAGCCGTTTTAAAATTTTTACAGACGTTTCCAAATGTCCTTTTTAATGTAATAGCTTTCAAGAATAAGCTACATAAAAACGCGGTAACTATGGACGAACTCTGTTGTAGAATAATATCTTTTCGTATGTTGAAGATAATTTGAAATCATTTGTTACATTTTTTCCATATAAGTAGGCCACCGCCGCCAATAAAGCTTGTGTTATAAAATAGAACATAATTAATTTGCTTATTAAGGACTTCGACATTGTCCTGGTTAGCCTAAACCATATCCTTCAGATACGGCCTGAATCGCGTTTCTATGGTACTGGACTTACTGGATTTGGAGCAGCTGACTGCTGCTAAAATCGCCTAATCTAAAAATTATATTTACAAATTATACTAACAAACTAAATTGGAGGACATTTTTAAGGCTAGTGAATAATAATTGTGCAACATATAAAATATTAACGCATCATAGCAAAGCATAAACTATGTATGAGAAATGATAATATATAATATCGGATGTAAAGAAAAGTACAGTAGAACCTCGATTAACCGAGCTTCAATTAATCCAGGTTTCTGTTCACCGAGCCGATAACGAAATCTGATTTTTTTTTGTCAATTTTGATTTTTTTTGAAAAAGACAGCGAACAATGCTTTGTTTCCAGTGGCCGTCGGATAATTACATCCCACCCTCCCATTTGACTGGCGACAGTGTGAGGGGAATCCCCTGTTTTGTTGTGAACCTTTTCTTTAATCATTTCACGTCTGACCATCGTGCAAGTAAGTCGTTTTTAAGTCGTCATTTTTAAAATGCAGAACCAAAAAAGAAAGAGTTAAATTCGCGAACAGGGCGAGTTTTTATACACAATTTCTATTAACCGAGATTTCCGACCTCCGAGCTATTAGCGGTCCCAATTAGCTCGGATAATCGAGGTTCTACTGTATATTTAAAAAATGTCTTGATGGGTAGTAATTCACGAACATTTACGAGCATAGTGAAGCTTGAAATCTTTATAATCCATGAAATAATGCTTTGTGTACAGAAGCAGGCATATAATACCATTTATATTCTGATATATACAATTTTCCTGTTCCAAGCATATTCACCAAATTTTAACTGATAAGTTAATTTCAATGTTACATCGATTTAATTGAATCAAATTGTTTGTTTTGTGGCGACTGCTCTAATGATATCATCCAGGAATAACATTCTTTCAATGACGAAAGTAATTATAATAAAAAAAGTTGTGTAACAAAACTGTTTAGATATTTTTTCTATGCATTTTCCTCCTTTCGACTATAACGTGGATACATTTAACTTGTCCAAACCTAAATAGTGTTTGCGATACACACCGGCAAATTTTAAACATTTTTTAACAACCACAACACGGGAATCGTATATTGCGAGTCATTCCGTTTTTTCAGCCGCCGGACATTGTGGACATAAAATCGGTATTTACGACTTAGGTCAAACATGCTGCCAACTGACCCCTCGAATATTGCAGGCAATATTTATGGTTTTATCGACACGCCCAAATGTCGCAGCCATCAATAAGCAAGTAGATAAAATGGCAACTCTTGGCTGTATCGCTATGCAGCGGTTTTCCAACATACTGAGGTTGCGGGTAGTAATCCTGTTAAACGGTAGCTCTGCGCAAATAGCGTTACGTTAGATAATACTGCATGTATGGAGATTGTTGCCATTAACCACTAATACAACGTAAACATTGCCATATAATATCATGAACAGTAGTATCACTTAAAATTGTATTATTTAATAACTATGTAGTTTTTGTAATTTTGTTTATACTAGAGAAAATTTTCCATATTTTCGTGCAATAATTCTTTTTAGAAAGGCGCCCACAGCGCCTTTCTGGGGAGAAGTATGAAAAAGAAAAACATGCTTCTTTAGAAATTTCTTTCAGAAAACATTATTAACAATAATTTGAAGATAAGCATTGTTGAAACTCAATGTAATTATAGAAGTTAAGCATTTTTCATAGTAATTATATTTTCAACATTCAATACCTCACTTCTCATCAAATGCCGTTAATAACATACAGTTTTTTAACTTCAATCTAACTTCAACTCCGAGTTGTAAGTATCTGTCGTAAACAGTATTTAAGTTTAGACAAGTTGAATCATAGTCGAACGAAGGAAAATCCATACAAAAAATGTTTAAACAGTCTTGTGGCAAGGCTTTCTTTATTATAATTATTTTCATCATTGAAACTATGTTATTCCAGGATGATACCATTAGCGTAGTCACCGAAAATAAACAATTCGGTCCAATGAAATCGACGTCAGAATTACATTGAAATTAATTTATCGGTTTATACGACGACGCAGTGAGTCAACTTATGACGAAGTAAAATAATGTACCCTATATAGCGCACTTTGACAGCAAAACATCTTATTCTGTTTTTTCCACTTTTAGTTTCAGTAGCCTCTATTGCCGTCCAAAACAGAAAGGGAGTAACTCCCAATTCAATCATTTCCTTTTTAACGGTTGTTATATGTTCTGTATTTAAATTTCACATACTATAAGACATTAGAAAGCCGTAGGAAGTATATGAACTTATGAATTATTATAAGAATAATAGCCCTCCTCCGATTTCGGAAGAACTCTCTTTTTCACTGATTAATGTGCAAGAGCTGTTCAAGATTTGTGTTGAAACTAACGCTGTTGGGGCAGATAAAATAAGTCTTAAAATAGTTCTGTTGTGCTGTCCCTTTCTTCTGCCTTACTTGTGTTATATTATTAATATTTGTCCTGAAAGTTGATATGGCCAGGTATCTTGGTATGATTGATTGTAGCCGAAGACCTAAGATTCAGGAAGCATATCAGTTACCTACTCCAAAGAGTATAGTGCAATAGATGTATTTTGAATCGATACTTGAAGATTCATCTATGTGATTCACGGATATTTAGCTATGATATTTCTTTTGCCTCGTAATTGCCTCCATCCAACGGTCATCCGTACTTGCTTCTTGTGGTTCTGGGTGTGAAGAATCAATGAGTGCATTTGATCTCATAACAATCAGTCTTTTTCATTTATTCGAACTAAGTTATGTGATAATTTAAATCACTATTTTTCTATTTGTCACATAAATGCACAAAGTCATGGAAAGTTTGTGCTCATTGTGATGATTTTATTTTTTAACTTTCAAATCTAAAAGTTTCGATATTATTTGTAATTTAATTGGTTTGCGTCATTTTAATCGGGTTCTGATAATAATAAAGAATGAAATGTTGTACATTTCCGATTATTTTATTTAGAATTTTATCCTACATGTTTCGTGCAACGCACATCTTCAGAGACAGTTGCCAGACAAACTGCTGAACTTGATGAACAAACTCACTGACTCACAACTGTCCCTGAAGTTGTGCGTTGCACGAAACATGTAGGACAAGGTTCTAAATAAAATTATCGGAAGTGTACAACATTTCTAATGCCTACATCTAATTGACAAACAACAGACCACGTTGTACACAATACACATAACAAACAATGTTTGTTGATATAACAACAAACACAGGTACATATCAGCTGAAAAACAATAGAAATAAACATTTACAACGAAATAATATACAAAAATTTACGTGAAATAGCTGAAAAACACAAAATCCTAACAACTGATAAAATAATATATAAATTTTAACCACAGACTACGTGTGTTAAATTAAACATAGACAATAGAAAGGAGAACAAATTTTATACAACGGACCACAACTAACTTTCAGGACATAACATTTAAAACAATTAAAAATCACGACATACGACATACAAATACGAACAAAAGTCCAGATAGATAATATACACTCAAGATACAATTAACACTTGACTGAAATATGGGAAAAGCAGAGTAATTAATCCGAGAGATCACGGTCGGGATATTCAAAATATTAAATAAGAAATATGATAATGAACATTCTGCCAAGTGACAAAATTAATTGAATGATAAGAGCAGAGCCAATAACAAATATGAACACAATACACATAACATCATAAAAAAGAAACAAGTAAAACATACCAAGAGTTGAAGTAAAATAGAAAATAATCCGAGAGACCACGTTGGGAGAATAGCAGAAGGACTTTAGTAGATGATTACGTACCATAACATTACTACCAATGAAATCTAATAATTAATATAGCAAATATAATTATTAGATTAAGATTTATTTTTCATTATTCGAAGAACAGTAATTCTTTATAATACGTTTTGAATGGCATGAAAAGAAGTTGTTTGTAGGTAAGATGTCGGTATAACCTATAGGATGTTCAAAAAATAAAGAATCGTGAAATTGTAGTAGGAGTAAATTACTATTTATTTAATGAACATTAAATACATTGTATTTAACGTATTTATTTACGAAATTCAAATAATTCTAAGACACGAAAACAGTACTACACAAAGCTGATATTTTAGAGGTGGTAATTGGCGTACACCAAACTATTAAATCATAAAACTTGATAGTAATAACATTCGTCAAAGAGCATTGATTTGCATTACATTACCTTATACACAAATCATAAGACAGGAAACGTGAGAGGTACATAGGGGATAGGGGACAAAAACAGAACCACTATTAACACTTTTCGGGGCATTTTTTTGGAGCATTTGGCGCTATAAGGTCACCTCTACATTTTCCCTGTAAAAATCATAACAGGATGTGGAGGCAAATGAACATACCATGCACAAAATTGATGTGCATTACCCTAATTTTAGGGAATGAACATTGTAATATGTAGAGAAAACAGGTAGTTTGAGTGTTGTTATTCCATTGCTCATTTTATGTTTAATAAATTGAGTGGAAAGATCTTTAGATTTCTAAATTCGTTTCTCAAAAGTATTCGCGCAATTTATTACATGTATTTGCACAAAGTATTCCAAACTCTGTATCTTTCCTAATATTCAAAGAAGAGAAAATAACTTTTTCTACCATTAGGACTAGTCTATTTAGTTTGTGTTCATATGTTATAAATACTCCGGACTCTGAATGAAATATTCTTAAATATTTATGGCGTTAGCGAATTTTTATTTGGTAGTATTACGATCTAGAATGAGCGCTTTTTGTAGTTTGTTCGCTTTCTTTTTATTATTGTTGTTTTAAATAGATTTGTTATTTTCAGAGATTAAATTTACATTTCCTCACTTCGCCGTTGTTAAAAAACCGAGATATTTGAAGTGTAAGTGCCGATCTAGAGGGAGTCAAAGTAATTAAATTAATGACATCTGGTTCCGATAGGAACCAGATGTCCTATTTTTAGAAACAAGGTGCTGGGTTAATCGCCAGTGACTGTCCAAAAGTGAAGTTTGAATCTTTAAATTACGAGAATATCATGAATTTTTAGTAACGGGTTTTCAAGTAATATTTCTAAATTACTTTTCTACATTGTGTAAAGACAAAATGAAGTTGAAAAACAGAGTAATATTGAAAAAAAAATCAAAATTTCCATTTTTTTACTTTTCCTGATCCAGTATAACCTTAAATTATGACTGTAAAAATTTGAGCCCCCTACGAAATGCAATAAACTCAGAATTTTGAAATTCTTTTAAGGTAGGATGGACTGTTCTCTTAAGCAGAACTCAATTTAATTTGTGAACTAGTGATCCTAGTCACTGTCACTAGTATTACTTGACTGCTATCATGAAAACCTTCACAGTTTTGAAAATGTTAAGTACAAGAAACAACTATCGACATGAATGGTATTTTGAGATTCAAAGCTAAAAAAGCACATTGTTGTCAACAGAATTGAAATGGAAGGCATTTTATCCGTCAGATAGTAGTTTGTAAAATGTGTGATGGTTTTTTATGTAAATTCATTTTTACATAATGTAAAATAATCAGTCTACTACCAAATAAATGCAAATGTGTGGTTATTTGGTATTAGATTAGAGTCGTTTGCCGTAAGTGCTCTCTCAAACCGACGGAGGTGTTGATTTTAATCAAGCGTATGACGTGATACATTGTAATAGAGGGTCCATAGTATGGGGTCCATACCTCATAGTAAAGTGTGCCCCACATCACTATTTTGTATTGTTGGTTACTGAAAAATGTCTTCGGACGTAAGGCAGAGTTATGTCCTTGCAGATTCTGGTCAGTTACTTAAATCAACAAATACGATAAGAAGGATAATGAGGATATTTAGTGAGATTATTTGATTTATTTATTTGATAGGTACAAATAGAGTACCCCCCAAAAGGTATTCAAAATCAAAAGTTAAATCACGTTGTGGAGGGGCAATGGCGGAGTTTAATTATGTTTTGTTAATTAATAACCTAAATATCCAAATTATTTCAAGAGGTACGATTCGTGCCGAGGCAATAATGTATAGATCACAAATGTATAAAGAAAATTGCAAAAGATGAAGTGGTTTTAACGTGGTGTTGAAAATGGCACATTTCTTTTAGGGTGGAAAACTGTTCTATAATGCAACAAAGATAAAGTAAACTGTTATTGCGTAAATGTTTTATACGAAATATTTTTCATGTGTGCCACAACTCTAAAATCAAACAAAGATAAAGTAAACTGTTATTGCCACAACTCTAAAATCTAAAGATTACAGTTTTACAGTTTTTTCAATTATTAAAGTAATTTTATTAAAATTAATTATTTTAAATACTGTAATTAGTAATAAATGTATACAGTGCGGACGTAACTGCCCCCCCCCCCTGCTAACTTTTGAACCAGTC
>JAWQRJ010002738.1:0-13036 GCA_033557515.1 Diorygopyx duplodentatus | reverse complement strand
AATCATGTACATTATCACACCATACATCGGGATCAGCATTTAAAAATTTTATATTAATTTCAAATCTCTTTAAAAAAAATATAGTTTGAGGAGAAACAAAAAAATCGACTGCTTTATCCAATAAATGATCCACTTCATTGAGACCTATTGTTGCTTTTACATCCCTATCATCATCATCTTCTTCTTCAAAGGACATTAATTTTACAGCCATGGTTATTTTGACATCATCGAAAAATGAAAATGCAACTTGCTCCCAGTTAAGATACCAAAGATGTTTCGTCCTTTTAGAGAGTGCGTTATTTGTAACCTCTTTATCAATTTTCCAACAAAATAGTCAACAAATGATTTTAATAATTGTAGGTCTTGGTTGGGGGCTAAAGTGGGTTTGGGGGTGTTGAACCATGCTTTTACATAAATATTGATTATAAATACACAAATGTCTCTAATACATTTTTTTTCTAAATCTGTTAATGAAAATTGATCAGTGAAGAGATATATTTTGAGGGAATAAATGGCCTTTGCCATCCATCTGGCGTGATGAATAGCACCAGGTACTCTGAATGAAATGTCTTTTGCTGGAAGACGTCCTACAAAAATTAAACAAACTTGGATAAATTCTTTATAATCATCCCTGGGAATTACGTATTCTATATCTAATATTTTTATCTTCAATACCAGTTTTGTACTTTGCCTTATCCCGCTTAGACCACTCTCCGAATTTTTTTAAAAATATCTGGCTGAGGGACAGTGGTGTGCCCAATTTACAATCAAAAACTGCTTTCTAGAATAACTTCTAAAATATGGTGGCCACATGATAAATATATAAGATTTTGCTCTAATAATTGCTATAGCAAACCACAGGTGCCTCTCTGAGGTGGCCAATGTTTACTACAGTGGTATCAAAACACATTGCCTGGATTTCCCCAAGTACCCACCTTCAACTGCTGAAAATACAGCTTTTTCCTGAGTAATTCCCATACTATTTTCAGGCTGAGGAACGCCTATCAACTGTTCCTCATCACCACAACTAATCAAAACCGCAACCCTCTCTACAGTTTCCTTTATTCAAAATATATGGAAGCAGTTTTCTATCCCAGTACACAACAGCTCCCTCTAAATTGGAATTTTTGAATCTGTTGAATTGTTCATTTTTATAGCGGGATATCAACAATTATCTGGGTCGTTGGTGTTCATGAAATGGGAACATCTGTCATTTTTGACAAGAATTTCTAGCGTAACATTAAGCGCTATGACAGATGTTTCCCATTTCATGACTGCCCACGACCCAGATAATTGTTGATATCCCGGTATATTTTAATGTAAATAATACAAAACCCAAAAAAATGGTCAAAAGAAATTAAATTGTGTCTGTTGCCATTTTCTACTTACTAAACCGATTTTGAGGATATGGATCATGAGCTGACCTGAATAATCCTAAATAACATTAAATCTAAATTCTAAAAAATTTATGAGAATAAAAGTTCAAGGCAACAACATTTTCTATGAAATGGGACAAAAATCAGGTTTCTAGGACAAATGGTTTTCACATGAAGGAAAAACTGCGATTTTTCGTCAAAAATCACATATTTTCAAGACTTCAACCACGATGAGGCGCGGGTTAACGTTATCCAATTGAGCTGAAACTTTGCCAATTTCATTTTCCAACCAATTGGCAGCTTTTAGTAGGGGGGTCTCAAGAGAAGCGGAAAACATTTTTTTACATATAGCTTGTGACCACCCTAGTGATGTACCTGAAGTGTCGTTCTTTCATGTACGATTTCAACAGCTTGCTGTATTCCGGTAGAAGTAGTTGATCCAACTTGTAGAGTAATCCCTCGTGCCACACTTTGTCGAAGGCCTGCGCAACATCTAAAAAGACAGCTGAGCAGACCATCTTTTCTTCCAGTGTCCTTCCAAATATATCAGTGATTCGATAAATTTGGTCTATCGTTGAATGGTGTCTTCGAAATCCGAATTGGTGCGTCGGTATGGTCTGGTCAATCCTCTCAAGGATTGGGCTGGTCTTTTTAAGAATCAGTTTTTCTAGTAGTTTTGAAAGAGTAGGGAGCTGCGAAATTGGTCTATAGAATGAAGGGGTCGTTTGGTGGTTTTGTCGGCTTTGGAATCATTATGATTTCACCCACCTTCCAAAGTGCTGTCTGACTGGGAATACGGCTTTTATCAAGTTTTTTCAATTTGATAATAGGTTTGCATGGCAATTGCTTCAGGACTTGCCCAGTTATGAGGTCGAATTCATGTTAGTATTGATTTCTTTTAGAATTTCCTTAGGAGATACCGATGGGTTGTAATTCAGGTAGTCACACCTTTCCATGTACTTCACTTCAAGTAGACAGAACGTCTTTTCAAGATGGTTAGCGAAGAGGTTTGCCTTTTTTTACTATTTCTAGCCCAGGAACTATTATCTTTTCTTATAGATGGAATCTGTGTAAGTTGAGGATTCAGCATGTCTCAATAGCACGATGAAGTCCAATGCTTCCCTTTGCTATAGCAAAAAGGTGGGAATGCAAGTTGTTTGGACTTAAGGATCCCAAAATGAATAGTATACCTTTCGGTTTCTAAATTTCTCTTCCACCGTTCATAAGTTATATAAACAGCTCTATAATTATGCAAAAACAAAATAGGTTTAACCTATTAATATATTTCTATATTAGTTGTCATTAATTTTCATTACCGATATATTCTGCATTAACGAAACATTAACCAGATTTAAAAATTAAAAATTTAAATTCTGCGGTTTGATTGGCTAATGACTTGTTAACTGAATATATAATTAACACTGCCACGTGTTTTGCTTGGATAAGCTAACAGAGTGGACAAGCTAAGAGGAGTATTTAAATAATTCATGTACTGCAAAGGAAATTTGAGGTGTTATTGGTATTTCTAAGGCATAAATAATTGTTTCGTAAAATCCTTAATATCTTTCTGACGATCGCTTATTTATGTAATATTAAATTTTAAAACAAAACCTAACATTTCCTAATGTCTCAGCATCAGCAATATCATCAAAATCAATGGAGTCATCACTCATCACTCTCCTGGCCTCCCCCTTACACATATATCCTGATTGATACCTTCTTTAAATATAAAATATATTAAAATAAAGATAATTTTTTTTAGATGTAAGGTACTTAACGTAGCTTTATAATTATTCTGATGCAATAAAAGCATAAAATTTATAATTATAAATCAATTTAAACAATTTTAAAAATGAAGGGAGTGATGATTCTCCTGACAGAATTTAACTTTTCATTTAATTGTTCAGTTTGTGTGTATATAGTGTAATATATATGGTGTTTCCTCAATTAAAAAGTTTTTACTAACACATATTGTACATACTGAAAGTATTTTTGGATTTATGATAATTTTTTTTTAGAATTTTGCACACCGCTAACAAAAACCATTATTTATTTGTTTATGCCCATTGTATACAGTGACAGAACACACCCAATTAAAGCTGCACTTATAAATAAATATATCGAGTACTTTATATTGAACTTGTATACGTAACTTATAAAAGTCAACGAAGCTTGTTACTAAAACAAACTCAGAGAACGGGTAACGACTAAGACTGCTTTTTTTAAAGTTCCAAATGACGAGTTAAACATGTTTAATCTCAAACAATTATTCCCTTGATAAGAATTTTACACTAGGTTCTCATAAAATCATGAAGAAGGGTTAAAATGGCTACACTTGGTGTTCTGCTCTACACTTTTGTTCACTATTGCTTATAATAAAGGAAGTACCTGGAAGACCGAGCTCGCTCGGGGTTAAAAACATTAAAAAAAACATTGTTTTCCACCCCTAACAAAGCTTGCCCGGATAGCAATAGACCGAGCTAGTTCATATATGCAACCAAGATTGTCCAAGAGTGTACGACTGGTTGACGAACTGACCTGATCGACGAACAGGTCAGTTAATTAAGAATTTCTTGGGTACTATTTTTTTTTAAATAATACTTGAATAACTTTTCTGATCTAATTTTGCGATATGTGTAAGGCTGGGCTTAAACAAAAACAAACTCCATACTTTACAGCAAGTATCCGTTAGGAAAATTACTACCTTGCTTAATAGAATCATCGAGCGCGCATATCATGCTTACTCTAAGAAATTATAAGCTCGCGCCGCGAGATTGGTACGTTGGCGTTCCATCCGAGTGCGGGAAAAAATCGGCATGCCTGCGCGCACATATTACAATACGTTTAATTATTCCCGCTGTCTTATCATAAATTGCAATAGAAACTGCTAATTGAAACGTAAGAGGTGTACTTAGCATTTGCATTGTATAACTGAAAGCATTTATACTGACCGGTCCTATCGGGTCCGTTTTTTACGCTACAAGGACGGCCGTAAGTACGATTGTATCGTTTAAGGCCGTCTGTCTCAGTTCTAGCGCCCGCTCGGGTTGTAGCGGAAGAAAAAACGGATCGCCGTTTGTATTAGTAGCGCTCTACTTTAGCGACGCCCACGTTGGGTAATTTATAATTTCCTTATTGTTTGGTCGGCATTGTGTTGTGGTTTTTTATAATTTGAGGTCGAGTACAGACAATAATACGGCAACAATGTTATTAATGTCAATAATAGACCTGTAATTATACAACAGATGCAAATTAGCTGAAAGAATTATATTGCATTTTGACATTGATAATGTGAGCATTGATAATACCCTGAAGAGAAAGCAAAATATGAATACTGATAAGTATAACTTAGGAGGTAGACCGACAGTATTTGAAGTATGAAACTTATTTTTATACCAGCTTAAGTATACATAGCAGTATACTTACCAGCTTCATCAATACACAGTTGGGAGGCTTTATTAATGTATTACTCATAAAGTTCTTAACCATGTTTTTATGTTTTATTTAGGTTTTAATTAATTTAGTGTTGCTCATTTGACATACTGACTCATCGTAGTGATAGTGAACATCGTAATTAGCGATAGGCTAATTTTTAATTTAGGGTAAGTTTTCCGATTTGAATCAGTGACTCTATCATATGGTGATTGCCGCAATTGGTGATTTACTTGTTTTTAGTACGTATTAGCAATTTTAGACATAGTAGGTTAGCAATTTTTAGACAATGTATAATTCAGTTATTGAAGATTTAGTATTACATTTTTTAAGTTTTTTAAATACCCACAGAATTCATAAGAATTGCTGTTAAGTTTTTAGAGGCCGTGAATTGTTAATACTAGTGTAGTTTTTAATGACACTTCAAATAATTGATATCTAAATTAAACGATAGCGAGTTTACGTAGGATCTAAATATTGGATTTGTACTGGCCTGTTAGCATAGTTTAGTTTTTAGTTTGTTTATTTTCAAATTCGAGACAGTGACACTACATTAGTGTCAGTGTTTGTGCCAAGTGACGATCGGCTATCGCGAAACGGTAAGAAGCATTCCTATTGATTTTTCATTATCCGTTTTCGTGATGGATCAAATTTAATAACAACTATACGTATAAATCAATATCATTCTATGAGTGTCCCAAATAATCAAAAAATCAAATTCCAACTTTAAAAAATAATAAGTTTAAGAGTAAATGCCAAATTAATTGTGTTTTTCTAGTAATGATTCCAAATGTGAAATGCAAGTAGCGTACGTTACTGGAGTTATTAAAAATAATAAAAGGTAACATCGCAGTTCACTTTATCATCGTCGTCCACATCAATATCGTAATTCACATCAACATCGCCGTTACATCAACGCCATGATCCACATCAACATCGCCGTCCATGTCAACATCGATATGATCATATCGATATAAACGTCGTCATATCGAACGTCGTCATATCGATATGAACGTTCAAATCACCATTTTCGTCATATCAACAGTATAAAGAATAGCAAAAGATAATTATTTAGTGTGCGTTGAGAGTTTATATATTTTTTGTATTATTTTGTCTTACTTTGCAATTAGGTAACAATCGTAAAAAACAGATGAGAAAAAGTAATCGCATCGAAGAAATCGGAAGGTCAGCAGAAAGTGTAAGTGAAAGGACGAAAGCGATCAGGACAGAAAATAGCGCTGGATGATATTGGGGTAAAGGTAATCCTATAATTCTGATAACCGATTTATTTATTTTTTGTTTGTAGGTAACACTGGTGTGCATACTTATCGGTGGATTAGGCTTACCGGGGAAACCACCTAAAAAGCGGGTACTTACATATGTCATGGCTACTGCTGCTGATTCTATCGTCAAAGTACTTCTGTTAATTATTTATAGTATGTATCTATATTTTTGTCTAATAAAAACTGATTTTTGTTTCGTCAAAAATGTTTGTCAATTTATAATTACATAACCACAAATTATTCCAGTTAGTTTCTAAATGAAATTCCTGCCATATACAAATGTTATTTTATCTCTCCATTATAGGAATTTTACTGCCTAATATTTCTGATCGCTGTACCAAATGATCAAATAGAATAGCACTTCAAACATAAATTGTGGTTTTAATACTACTATTAAATTGTAAAATATAATAATAATAATAAACGCTTTTATGGGGACACAAACTTGCATTGGCCACGTCGAAAATTACTTTACACGTTCGAAAATTATTATTAATATGTATTTATAATCTGTAGTTGACTTTAAATATAGTATTACAACAAAAGTTAAAAATAGTATTTTCAAAACTAAACTGTGCACACTATAATAGCTGGAAGCAGCAATAGTGCAAGAAGTAAGCAAGCATAACCTTAATTAATTATATAATTAGGTTCATTAGCTTATTTGGTGGTTAGATTGGGCATTTGAATATACAGTTATTAGCATTTCGGAGGAGGTAGCGAAGAGAAAAGTCTAGAAAAGTGCATATACAGTTAAGAGCTTTCTCTTAATTATGTTAGGTTAAGCAATAGCCCTAGTTCATAATAATTCCAAATATTACAAACCATCTGCTCAATCAAAAAACACCAATCAAATCATAACAAAACTTTCTCGCACCTTGTTAGAATGTTGATGATTATTTTCTTCTTGTAAATTTATGAAAGATATGTGATACGCGAGTATTGTTTAACAATGAAGGAACCTTGCTAATCGATCGATTTACGTATTGTTATTAAATTAAAGATTAAGAATAAATCAAAAATTAATTTTAATAGGTGAATAATTTGTAATGCAATAAAATTACGTTATGTTTAATAATTTCTAGACGCTGCAACCATAGCCAAGTGTACGTTAATAAATTAATAAATTTAATAAGGAAAAAATCCATAGGCAATTCTAAAACGCTTATTAAAGTTAATTTTTATAAATGCAATACTGGACGATCATTTTTCCAAAAGTACAATAACTTATGGAAAGATTAAATAAATACTTTAATTAATTATGGCAATAATACAACTTTGATAGGTTTAGATAGCCTGTAGGATAGAAGACTTTGCACTGCTAAAAAATAATTATACAGCAAGAGCCGCGTGTATAATTAATAATCGAACTGGTCAAGAAGGATTTAAAACACACTACTGGCAATGCGTTTTGCTCCAAATTGCTTCGTTTAGATTTAGAATGCAGTGTGCACCAATAAATTCATCACATTTAAATTAAACCTATCTGAATTAATTCCTCCTACAGCTTCATTAAAAACCTTTGCGCCAACAACAAAGTACTATTTTTTTAAATGGTAGAAAAATGTCATGGTGCTGTGAAAATATCCTTTTATTTAACATTTTAATATCACATTACAATCCATTTATAATTTTATTTAAATCAAAATTCTACATCGCTTTTAATTTGAATTTTAAATAACTTATAAGGTAATATTTCTTATAAGGCAACCTTTCCATCAGCTCACTCCCCAAAGATTTTAAAAGTCAACAAAAATAACGACCCTGTTTACATGTGAAGAATAATTGATTCCGTATTTATCCTTTTAGTGCCCATAATGCTTTATGTTTATTTAAGGATAACTAAAGATAAACACCTCAAAATGCGTATTAAACTTTCGAATAAAGAATCCCGAACACACCTTAGCGGTTACCTATGTAAAGGAAAACTTAACCTGTTTCAGTAAGTGCCCGCCGGGCGTATCATATCCGATATATCCGATATATGGATAAACCACGGACTATCGCAGTGCTTCTCCGAAACCTTTACCTCTAACGTAATAGCAGGGTTCTTAGTCGTTGCCGATACGATGCAGTTGTACATATACTGGAAGTAGGCTACAGAGGTATTCCTGAACCATATCGTGCAGTCTAAACTCTACGGCGCGTAGGTATTTTTTTATATTACTAGTACTTGCGCTACAAACGACCGTCCTCAACAATAAACAAGTTTACCGTAATATAGTTCGTCAAACAGACTAAAAACTAAAAAACCAAGTGTCTACTTTCTTCTGCTTCTGTGCTTGTAGTTTTGGTTCTTCTGATCTCTTTTCGTTGTCTAATACTTGTCGTGCCCCGTACTATTCGCTTTAGGCTGGCGGAGTGATGCAACTGTTGACTATTTTAGCCTGAATGTCCGAAAAGAAATTTAATATCGCCAGTAAGGTGTGGTAGCATTTCAAGCATCCCAACTACTTTATTTTCTGAACTACTAATATGCAATTTTTCATGAAGGTAGATTTAAATATTTTTCTTAAAACGGTACATAATACGTTTTAAATACAGAACCACCTTGTTGTGCCTTGAAAAATAATCTAGAAACTAATAAATCGAGAGAGAGAGAGACGAATAAATCTAGAAAGTAAATTAGAAACCAATACGTAAAAAAAAATAAAAATTCCGCATAAGTTGTTTTTAAAAAAAGTCCACGGCATTGTTACTTGGCATTTTAGTATGAATTTTTGAGTGAAGATACCTTTTTAATGAACCATTTTCTTTTGTCTTAAAAAAATTAGCTTGTTTTTAGGATTCCTTCAAAAATTCAATAAGTTGAATATTGTTGCACATACCTAAATGTATAGTTAAAAAGAATTTTAGTTTGTTAATCTTAATTAGTACTAATTTTAAATTTAAATATTTCTTGAATTTCAATCTCGAAAGGTTAAACACCTATTCCACTGTAAAGAAAGTGAAAGTTACAAGCACTGTAACTTTTATTTGAAAGATTTTTTCCTGAAACAAATGATAAAGGAATTTTTTGCGAAAAAATGTTCGATCACTCATAAGCGGTACCACTTTTGCCAAATACAGTAGAACAGTTTCTGTTAACCGAGCCGATAACGAAATCTGATTTTTTTGTGAATGAGCCTTGAAAAAGATAGCGAACAATGCTTTGTTTCCAGTGGCCGTCGGATAATCCCCCCCTCCCCATTTGACTGGCGACAGTGTGGGGGAATCCCCTGTTTTGTTGTGAACCTTTTCTTTAATCATTTCACGTCTGACCATCGCGCAAGTAAGTCGTTCATTTTTAAAATGCAGAACCAAAAAAGGAAGAGGAGAGTTGTTTTTTCGATGGGCAAAAAGCCTGGGGCTATTAAAAGAATTAATAATGGTGAAAGTTTAAAAAATTGCTCTGGAATTTGGAGTTGGTGAAACCACAGTAGGCGATTGGAGACGTAACATAGCTCAAATAGAGGCTTTTTGTTGAAAGCTGGATTCGTCGAAGGCCTTAGAAGGACGGTCGACATTTAAAAAAGCCAAAACTAAAAAAACTTGATGAAGCAGTCTATCTTTGGTTCAAGCAACAACGCGCGCAGGGCATTCCTATTTCCGGAAACATTCTAAAAGAGAAAGCTCTTCTTCTTAGCCAAAAATTAAACGAAAATTAAAATTATTCTGCAAGTCAAGGTTGGTTAGATAAATTTAAAAAAAGAAATGGCAACTGATGATTGCAGGAGAAGAGTTGTCTGCCAATGAAGATTCTGCTAAAGGCTTTGTTGAAAGATTTGAAGAAATGATCGAAATGATGCCATCGAAAACTTTGGCATCTAAAGAAGAAGCCAGTGCCTCGGGTTACAAGAAAAGCAAAGACCGGGTATCGCTTCTTGTTTGCCCAAATGCAAGTGGACCTGATATGTTACCGCTGCTTCTCATCGGTAAATCAAAGAAACCGAGAGCATTTAAAAACATCAACGTAAATTCCTTGCCCGTGAAGTACAGAAACAATTCGTCTGCTTGGATGAACTCGAAACGAAACGAAATTTTTGAAAAATGGTTTTATGATGACTTTGTACCATATGTATAGCAACATTTGGCGCAGCTAAATCTCCCACCTACAGCAGTTCTGCTGATTGACAACGCGCCTTGTTATCCGGAAGAAGAAATGCTGAGTTCAGGAGAAATAAAAGCGATTTTTCTTCCCCCAAACGTGGCATCGTTGATACAGCCAATGGGTGATTGAAGCAATGAAGAGACATTACAAAAAGAAACTTATCACTCATATTCTTGAATGCGAAGAAAATCTAAATGAAGCTCTGAAAAAATTAACTGTGAAAAACATAGTCTACATGATATTAGGCAGCATGGTATTAGTAAATGCAGCTACGATCCGAAAATCATACCACAAAATAATTATTCAAAAGAGGAGAGAGGATGAATTCCAGCAGATGGAAAACCCACCGACAGACGGAGAACTTTTTGAGATTATCAATGGCATTGAAGGGTGTGAAGAAGTTTAGGCGTGATCGGGCAAAAAAATTGGCGTGATCGGGCAGCTATTGATAGAAAATCTGGACTTTTGTAACGAAAGGTAACAGACTTTTTAAAAAAATAATGCAAAGTTAACAAATTAATGTAATTAAATTTGAAAAAAATATTTTCTTCAGATTCGTTTTATTTTTGAAACTGTATATTTCAATCATTATTATATATATTTATATTTTATATTTATATTTATATATTTATTATGTATATTTCATCAGTTAGTTCTGATGATGCCGTCTGCAATGAGCGGCGAAACGTCAACGGAGAGTTGCTTCACAAACGCGGCGATCACCGGAAAGCCAAAGGGTGTATATTTCAATATTTAACTTAGTATAGTTAAAAAAAATTCAATTTGCTTTTTAAAATTTACTACTAGTAAGTTGATTTCCTTTTTAAATTTGTTGAACTGTGAAACATAACTTTATATATGTTTATTTTTATCATTTAAAAAACGTTCTATTGTTTTTTATTCTACGAGATGTTAAATTCGCGAGCACGGCGAGTTTTTATACACAATTTCTATTAACCGAGATTTCCGATATCCGAGGTATTAGCGGTCCCAATTAGCTCGGATAATCGAGACTGTATATATTTCTTCTAGACGCTGCGCACCTTCAGTTTTTTTTAATGGAACAGCCATCATGTACAATCGTATTTTAAATTACATTTTTGAATTCCTTATCAAATTATGGTCGATTTTATTAAACATATATTTGGCAAAATTTGTCGATTTTGTTTATCATATACAGTAGGATAAACAAAATCGACAAATTGTGTCGATTGTCGGTGCAAGAGGAAACAAAAGTTGTTTAAAAATCTGGAAACTATTGCATGCATATTTAATAGTTTTTGGTTAATGACTATAAATCTATATGCAATTACTAATCTAAAGTTCAAAGTTAATATATGAGCTGCACAATATCACTTTATATTTCACTATGTCATCATGAAGGCATTATGTTCTAATAATAGCCAGAATTATCTATTTGACATTTAATACTTACTTAAACCGTCGGGAGATCACGATCCAGTTCCTTTTGACGCCCTTCGTGGTCACACCAGGAATCCGCTGCACAACTCGATCTGAATTTCGTAACGCGAATGTTGCGGCAGCGCGCTAAATACCATAAATTACTATCTGAATTATAATGAGCCGCCACTATCGTATGTAAATTCGATCGCATGAGTCGATCGGCCGATGTAACAAAACAATCGATGTGCTCGCTGCGAACGGAGCACGTTTGCGTGGGCGTGTATGGTCGTTTTTATGCCGAGAGAACGTGGTACGAACGGCCGATATCCGTTATTTCAATGATTTAAAGTCACTGAAACGCCATAAAACATAATACACGTCCAGGTGGACTGGTAATGAGAATTATTGCCGCGTACTATTTATGTCCGATCGACGACGTAATTATTTCGAACGTATTTCGTACTGGCTAACGACATGTGAGTATCGGTGATACTTACATTGGGAGGACTGTATGCATTTACTATTAAGAGAAGCTTCCCAGTCTTGCTGTAGTTGCTATTAATTTTGCATTTCATGTACGTTTGCATCTGATTATTTTTGTATTTTATATTGTATTGCTTACATTCTCGAAATTTAGTTTTTAGATTTTTCCTTCTCTTTAGTTTTATTTGTAATAATAATCTTGTTTAAACAATTATTATGGCAATCCATTATAATGCGTTTTTTACAAAAATTATGTTTGAGGCCTGCTTAGCGGGTTTCGTCTTTTTAGCTTACACTTAATTTATCACATCAACGATGTTAATATAAAGCTTCAAATATTTAATGATCAACTGATGCCACTTTTATGTAATTATGCACCTGAACGTACTGTCCGATTTACAAATCCCTTTGCTCCTTGACTTCACGATACAAGATACAATCATTGTTGGTTAATGAGCACGCGTGTTTGTAACGTTTTGGCTTTTTAAGTTTTTATACTTTTACCCACTAAATGTGTCTGTTTTACAAGCATTGTTTTTTTAAAATTTTATATGATTGTGAAATTCTGATTATATTGACAATTCGACTGATAATCCTATACTATTAAACGTGGAATTCTTGTATATTTATTTATTTATTTGTCCTTAGGACGGTTTTTTAAACGCCACACAAGGTTGGTGATATTTGCAGGGTATAGACATTAAGGTACGAGAAATCCATTGAGATAGGTCTCGACGCTCACTAAAAGCGATTTATTTTTTTATGAGCGTTTGAAAATCGGTAAAAATTGCAGAAATTTAATGTGACAGATCGAAATCGAAACAGTCGAAAAGCTTCAAGTTGTAGGCACACTTGGGGTCATCGAATGTATTGAATGGATTCGTACCGTTCCGTTTAATTATACACAGAATTACGATAATGCAAATCTGTGTTACGCTTGCGAGCTAATTGAGTATCAGCATGCGTTG
>JAWQRJ010002737.1:0-13038 GCA_033557515.1 Diorygopyx duplodentatus | reverse complement strand
CAAATCCTTAATGATGAAGAAATTATACAAGCCGTTAATTCCTCATCGGACATTAATGATGCTGGCAATGAGGACCAGGACTTTGAGGATTCAAGGACTTTAAACTGAAGGTGTTCAAGCACTAACAACTGCCCTAAAATATTTGGAGCAAAGAAGCGATGTTACGCCGATAGATCTTCTGTTGCTCAAAAATTGGAGTGATCGGGCAGCCACTGATAGAAAATCTGGAGTTTTGCAACGAAAGGTAACAGACATTTTAAAAAAATTATGTAAATTTAACAAATTAATATAATTAAATTTAAAAAAATATTTTCTTGAGATTTGTTTTATTTTTGAAAATATTTCATATTTCAATATTAACTTATCTTAGTATAGTTAAAAAAATTCAATTTGCTTTTTAAAATTTACTACTAGTAAGTTGATTTCCTTTTTAAGTTTTGTTGAGCTGTGAAGCATAACTTTGTATATGTTTATTTTTATCATTTAAAGAACGTTCTATTGTTTTTTATTCTAAGAGATGTTAAATCCCGCAAAGTGGAGCTACTTTGTTCCTTCAGAAGCTACTTTGCTCCAGACTTGAAAAATATTATATATTCTTTCACCTACCTGCATGAAGGCATCCGATTCCTCATTATCACCAGTATGAAATAGCTGCATTTCTGCCACCTGCAAAGAAAAAACAACACATTAAAAGCCGCGAAGTTGCGAAATTAGAGCTCCATCGAAGGAAAATTCAAAGTAAACATTTAGCTCCTAGCCGTATGGTACTTTAGAAATTAAATTTTCGCAACAGCTACTTTAAGTTCGGCTTAATGTCTTAGATGGTAGATTATGGAACTTTCGGAAACTTTCGAATTTAATAATTCACGCTAACCTAATCCGCCTCTGTGGCCGTTTTGGGGCACTATCGATACTGATTCAATCGGGTCGCTTGCTTTGATTAAGCGCAATTATCTAACAGAGCGGGCAGTGGTCAAAGTTAAGGGCAGTTGCAAATTGAATGCTGATCATAGCTTACTCCGATTTAGTATTGATTGGTGCAATGTACTATTTGGATTCTCCGGGTAATGGAATGGACTATTGAGATAGGAATATATCAGTTTGTGGAAGTTGTTTCACCTATTGTGGATAGAGGAAATAAAAGAAAATCGTATTAAAATCAGAACTCTGAAACCAGTTTCAGGAAATGAATTCTAGTTTTCTGCAACGTTAACCAACAACATAAATTCTGCAGCATTACTGTAGAAAGCCATAAATCCAAAACAATCCGTCTTGCACCTGTCAACTGCGTAAGTACCAACGGGATACCAAACAATGAAATATTTCAGCTCGCGCATGTTTACAATATCAGGTCGAATCGGTTTATTGGATATGCCCCGTTTAAGTTCTTATTTACTGGAATAAAACGACGGCTGGTCGCTCTCGCAGGATATTTGCAGGAATATGGAGGATATGAGAGAAATTCGCATTCGTTGCCTGTGACATGCATCCGCTTTCAGTTGCGGACGTCTGCGTAAATTTTCGCCTGCTCGCGTAACAGACATTTTTCTGTTATTAAGTTCTCTCAGAATTCGGAATATTCCCTGAAATTTATTTGAAAAACGCATCCGGCTTTTTATTCGTTTGTAATTCGACCAAATAAATGCGGTAGAATAGAGAAGAAGAAGAAGAAAGTAACAAGGAAAAAGAATTTTCAGGACTGCATGAAAGATAACGTCACCAAGACAATTGAGGATGGTGGCATAAAGAAACCCAAAGGAATAAGTACAAAATTTAAAGTAGAAAGCCGATAAAGCTCTTGTTAAAGGAAACTTATAATTAGTGCCAGAAAATTGGTGTAATGGGTAAAATTGCGTTCTATACAGCTCCGAATGTAAACAGCCAAAGTTGTTTCCTTTACTTCACTATTTAAATACCGTCTGGGACGCACGAAATATCCGCAACGACCAAAACAATCGTTTTAAAACACTGCCTCCTTGCATAATAAAACATTCCCCGTTATGTTGTGTTATTTTCCGCGTTTATGTTCGTCTTTCGGGCCACAATGCGATTTATGACGCACTTCCAGTAGTGCTCATGGTTACACGTTAGTTGACCTGGTTGCCAATTTTCATTTTCCAGGAATTCAACTGGTTCGTTTTGTTTAGGTGTCGGTTTTTGCCACAAACAAACTCGGTACAGGTGAACATTACGAACGTAGTAATTTCCACCTCACAACGCAATGTTATAGTCGAAATAAATACCGAAATGTGAAGTAAAAATGTAAATATTAAAATCTACTTTCGTTCTTAATTCGTAAAAAAATAACACGTCTCAAACGTTATAAAATGGATGAAAATACATTTGCTTTTCTATGAACTTAGTGTTTTATAAACAATAAAACATTGTTTATTACACTATTAAAGTACTTGCACAACACTCTATAAAATGTTTTATTAATCTGAGTAAGACAAAATAACTAATAATAGCAACAATCAAACAGGCAGTAAAAGTTAGCAATACCATGCACATACTGTGAGAATATTGTTGTAACAATTAAACAATTGCTACAACAATTAAAGTTCTCTAAAACTAATATTTATCGTATAAATTAAGTACGTACCATAAAAAAGTAAGATACCTTAAGTTTCAGTTGGTTTTTCATATTCGTTGAGGTTTCACATTCGCAGTCGTTTTCAAATTGTAGTCTGATAAATGAAACAATAGCTTCTCGAAATTCAATAAGTTCATGTTCTGACACGTCTCCATTCTCTTCAAGTTTTTCTAGAGTTTTTTTTAACATTTTCAGGAATAAAGTTATCCTCTATCTTGCTCAATATTGAAACTTTCAGAGCTTCCATTGAAGCAATTACATCAAATACAGACGCAGTTTGATTTTTAATTGTTGTAATAGCTTTATGAAATATTGAAGCCTCAGCGTTAATAAAATGTAGCCAAGCTTCTGCCACTGGATTTTCAAAGAATTTTAAAATAACCATAGGACACATTTCGTGAGATTGAAAATAAGCTTTCAGTGGCAAAAACACCACCCTTTCAACGGCGGAAAGTAATCCTAACCATCTTGTTTGTGAATACCCTAGTATCATTGAAAAATCGGTTTCTACGAAGTTGCAAAAATTTTTCAATGTTTCTGCTCCAACAGTATAAGATTTAAAGTATAAGTATATCTTAGAAATAATCATTTCTGTATCAACTGGCAAAACATACAAAACGTATCAGCTCCGCCAAAGTTAGAATTTGTATTATCGGCACAAAGACCAATAAGTTTTTCTTTTAAATTATTTTCTTCAAGACAGGTAGTTAAGTAGTTGCTGACAGTATCGGATGTTTCACCAGTTAAGGATTTAAATTCTAAAATTTTTACTCTAACTCCATAACTCCAATCTATAAATCTAACAAGTATTGGAAAAAGTTTTATTTCGTTGCGATTGGACGCATCAGTTAAGATTGAAACAAATGAACATTTTTCCAAATCATTGTGCAAAGCTCTTAAAGCATAACGCATGAAAACATTTAACATGATTGCTGCTGCCTTGATTCAGATGCAATAAATAGATATATAAACTTATTTATAAACATAAATTTAGGATCAAATGCAACTTGAAGCAACTTGGACATACAATCCATAAGCTATGGTTAGGGCTATGGTTGTGGCAAATAGTGTGGTATGCAAAAGTACCTTCTACTGCAGCTAATTCCTCTTCCTTATCACCAATTTTCCCCTGTTTGAAGAAATTCTTTAATGACGAGCTAGATGCAGCAACAGAGTTTGACATTTTATGTTTATTACTACTTATATGAAATTTAATATCTGTACGTCCACCATGGCTTATGGAAAATTTTGAAGAACATGTATGAAGAACCGTACATCGGAATCGCTTATAGTTTTTTCAATGAACTTGTATTCTTTTTGTAGGTCTTCGTTAAATGTACACTTTCTGTTTTTTGAAACCATTACTAAAAAAATCAAGGGTAAAAATAAATCATAAATTAAATTAAAGCAAGCATCTCAGCTTAGTGTATAATTACCCCTAAAAGCTGACTTTGAGTAAATATATGTTAAATAAAGTGGCCGTTAAATTTAACAATAAATTCGAAAATGCGCTCAAATGAGCTCGAATAGCTCCTAAGCGATGGAACTTTAACCAAATACATAGTTGATAAAAACGTTTATATTCGACAAGAAACTTTAAAAAATGCAATAATGTAAAGGGCGTTCCATTGAAAAGAGAATTGGGGCACCCCGTGTAAATAAAAATATTTCAAAATTTCATTTGAAACTATTTTTCCTAAAATAAATTGCATTCATTTCATGCTTTCATTTCCCTTCTTAGAACGATCTAATATTCCAAGATTTTATAAAATCTCAGTTTTTTTTTACTGAGATTTTATAAAATCTTGGTAACATAACAAATAAAAATAAATTATGTAAAATTTTATATTTACTAATAGATCGATAGTTTTAATAACTAAGAGTCGTCAGAAATTTTATTATTAGGCTTTAATATTAGATTGATTGACTTTCAATAAATTTAAATAAGGATTATGGATAGAATATTTGAGAACATGAAAAATGTAAGAAAAAACGAGCATTATAATTATAATTTTAGTTTATGAAGGCGTTGATGTAGAAATAACTCTCGAAATTATTGGCCGTACTAGCTGAATGTATTTTTTGCTGCACTTTATGCAGAATGAGAACATATTGTTGTCCGCTAAATCTAACTCTTTCATTGCTTTTAGGTGGTAATTATTTTGTAGTTAGTTTTGCAGTTGCAGTAGTCTGCAGCCACCTATTAGTGCGTAATAAAAGATATTGAACCAAGAAATATTAGAGTAAGGTACAAAATTTTATTGAACAAAAAGATATTTATTCTTTTTAAGAGATTTGTGTATAACAGAAACAAACAGTTGTGAACTAAGTCGTAACTATTTCATTACTTTTATAGGAAATACAAGCGAGCTATTCAAATGCAAATTCATTACTATATTTGATTAATATTTTCTCTCGTCTTTTTTTAGTCTTTAAGTATTGTATAAGTAAAGAAACTTTCTTTGGCCTTTAAGTATACGACGGGATATCTTTAGATTTTTTTATGCAATTTTCTCAATATCACATGTTGTCCTCTTTAAAATGTGGATGACGTCTCCTGCATAGAAAAATGTTATCCTATAAAACGTACGTTATTCTTGTTATTTTTGGAATTTGGGAAGAACATGGAAAGAAATATCTGGCGTAAACACTCACATGACTTTCTCTTATCTTACCTGCATGTTCTTAGATTTCTTTAGAAACCTCACAAAATACGGCGGTAAATAAATTTGTAATAAAAGTTTTATTACTTGACGATACAGTATTTTTTATCAATGTTAAATAAATCACTAAAAAACAATAAGCGGTAATTTAAAATATGTCACATATGTCAACGACTAAAAAAATTTACAATATAATTCTTATGAAATTAATAACATGAAGTGGAAGTATTGACGTATTTTCGAACAAATCGATAAGCTTTTACAAAATATACTGCCAGAGTGCAGATAACTACAGACTGCAAAAAGTTTTGAAAGGGTACAAAATGGAGCAACTGTAGCTCTCTCACGAAAACTTCTGGAAATGACTTTTAGATGAAGAATAGCTATTAACAAATTTTATCAAACTATTTTCAATTGCTATAATGGGTGACATATGTCAGGTTGAATTTTCTGTAACTTGCTTGATTGGAGATTACGTTTGGCGCCCTCATTTTTCCAATAGAATCCAAAACGATATTTTCTGCAGCACCAACAAGAGTATTTAGACGATTTCCCCTTGGGTTTAAGACGAGATTTGTAATGCCAACAGAATAAAGCACCATCTCACAACGGTTGAGCAGTTGCTAAACTTTTTTTTTCGTATGCAGTTATTAAAAAATCAGTTTTGATGTTTCAATTTATTGTTTAGCCCCCTTTAACACTGGCGAATTGACAAAAAAATGCGAAAATGTGTGATGGCTGAATCTTTTGAAGAAGCAATGTAATTATTTTTAAGAATGCTTACATGTTGACACAGAAGTGTCAACCAGAAGAAAATTATTTCTTATCAACTTGTTGTGTTGTGTTGTATTTTCAATGTGCCTTTTGACGTCCAATTGGGCTCACAGAAGTACACTAAATTTATAAAAATTGCAAGTAGCATGCATTTTTATTTTTGCACTGATTTTTTTGCGAAAATCAAGGAATGGTAAAATATTTCTTTGAAAAATGAATTTAACAAATCAAGGTGATATGGAGGTCAATTTTGTTTTTTCAATGGAAACCTTTATTTTCCACTATGCGGTGATGAGTGTTCATTAACTGACTAATTCTTAGCTTCTATGTTTATATCGATTTTCATTATCCCAACTGCACACAATTCTGTTTCTACACGATTTTTTAAAACGATTTCGATTTAACAAGAATTTAAAAAAATCCTTTATTTTTTATACAAGTTATTTTTGACTTCACACGACTCTAAAAAAACAATTTTTTTCATATTAAACTATTCAAAGAGAGTTCCGTGACGCCACCCCTGAACCACATACAAACTGATTGTGCTTGTTCTTGCTTGTTTCATTCGCAATTTATATTTGTGGGGAAGTCCCCGAATGATAAACCTTAATACGAAAAACGTTCTGTCTCCATTTGTACTTTGGTATTAGAAGTGAAAAAATGCCTGTTTGACATTTGTTGTCAAAAGAAATTGAATACAAATTAAATTAAAACTTCTCCATGTATAAATTTAGTATTAAGCTTTTAAATCTAAATTTAGCATTAAGTAATTTAAGCTTTTTATGATGCCAATAAAACTTTGTCATTTACTGTGAGAGCTTTGTGGAAATCTGACTTCTGTTTCCCTAAATATCTAAGTTTCCCTCTAAAAAGAAATCAATTTATTGGGTTTCATGCTATCTGCAGGAAAAATTGTGAGGCGAATAACATACTGAGGTTTTTCTTCGCCACTTATTTCAATGCTTGTAAAATCGAAGTATAAGTATACTTGATCATATTTTCGTGTTTTTTATAAATTTTATTACCAGTAGTTAGTACTAGTGCTTATCCTGTAATGGGATTAGTACTAGTACTGGCCATTTCTGATTTAAGTGTCCCCAATTAAAAATCTATCCATATTTACTAAACGTGTACGTAAATATAATTTTTGTTTTCAGCTTCTGAACTCCAACCAACAATTTCTCTTATGTAATACCTTCACAGCGATACAACTAACAACTAACAACTTATGCTTTTATAGTTGCGTGTTTTCAACCTAGAAAGTTCGAGACGTATCGGTATCTGCTGCGAGCATTCAGGTAACAGTAGATCAGGTGATGATGCGGCGCAACAACCTCTCGATCCTGAAAGGTACGTCATTTGCATTTCTTAAATATTAATATTTTTTAGCTCTCTACAGAATATGAAGTAGTTGGAATATATAGCAACCGTGGAATTGCAAGTATGGACATAGAATGTCAATACTTGCCATTGTACTAGATGTTCCCGATGATAATTAATAGCTACGAATTGGACATAAGGAGTGGTATAACTGTTCGCTCCCTCGGGAAATTTTGCCTGATTCCTATGTTATCGAGGGTGCTGAGTCCGAATACGAAGCCAGAAAAATTCCATGAGGCATCATTTTTGAAAAAAATGAGGTCGAAGTAAAGAAAATTGAAGTATATTTATTTATTTTTGTTGTGAAATATGCTTATTTGTAATACATTTGACTTTTTTAAAGCTTAATTGAATTTGCAACAAAAAATAAATATCTGTGTGTAGTTTGTTTTCCTTTTATATTCTTCTGGAGCTGTCTCGCGCTGTAAGGCCCAACAATAATCCGCCAGCATCATCTCCAAAAATCCAAATGGGAGTGCATTAAATGAATACCTAGCGACATATTGCAACCCAGCGCCTTATATGAGAAAAGCAAATCTTCAGCAATCGTTTAACCGGCGTTACGATATCCATAAACCTTCCATCCATAAAATGAATACATTGTTTTTAGATAAAAGCTTTTTTGGTCACTACTTTCTTAAAATCAAAGATATGTTAAATTTGCTTACACCATGAGAAAGCTTGTTATTTTCGGCATCTAAAAGTGAGTTTTCGTCGCTCAACTTCCCAGTTGAGTTTTCTGGAGTTTTTAACACCAGAAAAAATTTACGAAGCCAACGATGTACCAGAATTTCTTCGAAATTGACCATATTTGGATTGTTATAATAGAAAAACCTAGTACAATATCTCGAAACAGCTTTCAGTACGTGAAAGCCCAATGCTAGTACTATATAAAATATAGTTTTCGTCGGTAGAATTGTCACGACATCATATGGCAATTAAGCTAATCATAACATGCTGCACGACTTGTCTTTTTCCTAGTTTATTCCACAAATTGTTTGGAGGAAAATGCAATTATTTACTCTTTCTAAATATGTAACAAGCAATGTTATATAAGTTCCAGGTACCGTTTCACTGTTTTCGTCAGTCAAATTTTCAGGAGATAGGTAGCAATTACTAATGACCTGAAATAATTCATTGAAAAATTATTTCGGATTATTGGGATCAAATTGAAGGGAAAGTTTATATATTAAAATTACTAAGGCGTTAACTAAATTGTAATAATTCGAAAATTGCTATAAACCGTAAACCATTTTGTACAATTTATGGGAGAATGATGCGGTAGGTACCTTCCCCGTAGCTATAAATTAGTTTTGGCAGAAGGGCTTTCGCTGGGGAATTCGATGTTATTCGAATATATTATTCGACCTGTGCTAGTCGACAGATTAGTATTATTAGTATTTATGATTTTCATTTTTTGTCTTGGATCCAATGGGAATTAATAAAAAAACTTTCCTAGAATATTTATCAAAATTCGAAAGCAGAATTAAACCCATATCACGTCCACACCCATTAGTTATACAGGCTGTCCCAAAAGATTCGAACAACTTAAAAATTATTAAAAAAAAGAACCGAAAAAGCTAATAATAAGAAACAAAAGATCCAAACAGCTGTAGCTAGGCTTAATAGATATGATGGAAGGAAGGAACAGGGTTGTTCTTGGTAAGGGGTAGTTGGAGAGAGGTTTTCTCTACCCCTTTCCAAGTTTCGACGTTAAACTAATAAGTTTAACGTCGAAATTAATTAATCAAGTGATGAATACACAAATAGGTACATTACGAAAATTTAACGTAAGTATATTAAAAATGTTGCTGGTTCGCTTAAAAATTAATAATAAAATGAGTATCATGATTTTTCTTGATAATTTCAAGTCTAGTTTCTCATAAAAAGGCAATAATGTAAGATCATTCCAACAATTCCTTTTTATACTTGTTTAATAAATGAAAAAGAAACTAATGGTTTCTTGAACCTTCAAAGCATGACCATCTCGAAGTCCTTGACTCCTTTAACCATATTTCAGCAGTTGCCTTGCTCAGAGCCAATATAACTTCAATAAACATAAATTTTACGAGTAAGTATGTATGTACAGCATCGGACGTGTTCTCAAAATGTTATTACAACCTCAAAACGGAATGTGAGAACGTGATCAAAAACCAATTGGTTATCGAGAAAAGCACTTCCCTATTGCAATAACAAAACCAAATCCGTGTCATTCCAATGCGATATAAGTAAACAAAACCCACTGAATTACCGTTTTAACATTGCGGAACGCGATTCCAACAGAAACCAATGACGAATGTTTACAATTCTTCATCCACGCTTCTAACAGTGTCAATGAAATGTTTACTATCGGTGCATGATTCACTGACGGCACGAGTATACAAACAGAGGAAGGTGTTATTTAGAAACTGTTAAGCAGTCGGCATTAACGGAGGTAGTTGACCAGGTATTATCTAAATTAATGCGTGATGACACGGTAGAATGCGCTACTAGGAAGAGTTTTGCTTTGTTTGGCGAAAGGCTCTTTGTGAAGAACGTGCCCCTACTGACACGTAAGCGATTCTCAGTAGATCAAGTCTTCTTGTTTCTCTTGGGGGAGCGACGTCTGAGTCAGCTGACAGCCCGACGTGGAATGCTTGATAATCCGTTATGCTCTTTTGTATCGTGTGTCACCAAATCTTATAATTATATCTTGAAAAAATGCTTTTGTTGTGAGAGCGTCAGAAAGTTTGTTTATATCTTCACTTCATCAACGAAAGAAATCTTCGTCATCTGCATTTGAAGTGATTCATCTGTGGTTGTACCTATGCAGGAACAGATATTTCACTTAATTTTCCAATTTGTTCTCACACAAATCGTTCTTATCACTGTTTAGATGTTTGTACTTCTTGCAGAGTCAATACTTACGGGTATTGTTTGCTGATGCTTCTAATAAATAAACATCTACTAACCTTTATCTCTCTTTGCCCTATTTACACATTTCGAAATAGAGGAGTACTTTCGATTTGTTCAAAAGCTTTGAAGATGGAAAGCTGAGACGAAAAGTTCAAATGTCCAATTCTACTCTCGAGACCAGTTTGTTTACCGGTGGAAGTTAAAATTTGCGAACAATGCGTTTCATAATGTGCAGAAGTTTACGACATGTAAGTGTGCATGCGAGCAAAATAAACACCATTAACACCGTGGTGCACTATTTTCATATCGCCCACTGGACAAACTGACTCATATCTAAGAGTTCGTCAGATTTCCGCAGACAATCGTATTGTTTAATCTTTTGTTTGTAATTATTAACATTAACATTCAGTAATAAAATGCTCAACAAGAAAAAACGACAGTCCAGCTCATTTATTAACCGACAAATTTTTTTTGTAATTATTAACATTAACATTCAGTAATAAAATGCTCAACAAGAAAAAACGACAGTCCAGCTCATTTATTTTTCGTTTTGATATTCGTAAATTGCACATTTCAAGTTAATATAGCACTACATATTCCAATTATAATAAATAATTATTAATTGTAAGTGTGGAAGTCAATAAAATTTTCGCATAAAACTACTAACTCAGTGTGTGACTTAACACAATGGTCTTTAAGTGCGGCATTTTTCACCATAAAGTGGTTGTAGAAGGTGCCAATTAATGACGACTTTAACAGTAACAACGACTTAATCTCATAATTTTTATGAAGCATTGTGCGATTGGCCAATTAAAAGATGATAGCATATTCAGCGATTATTGGTGGTAATTACTTGCGCAACATCCTTGAAATATTTGCATTTTATTTCCTGCATCAATAATACAACAGCGCTTGCTTTGTTACATATTTGTAATTGGGAGAAACGCGTGGATTTTTAAAACCACGCGCTAGTCTATATTCAAATATTTGTTTTGGGTGGCCCACATGTCTGATAGGTTATCGCCTAATATATACGCACATACTGAAATCATTCAATAAAGTTGTGTACACAAATTGACGTTTGTTTATTTATTTTCAAAATCGAGCTTGGTGTTATTTTTACCCTATAAGCAAAATTAATACATAAACAATACATATATTTTAAATTCATCGTTAACTTAAAAACAAATTGTTAAAGTATACAGCATTAAACAATTTAAACTTTGGCCAAACCATATTGGCAATTTTCGAAACAGACAAGATAAGACCAATAATAACTGATAATTGATATTTCCATATCATTTGTAAACACTTCAATAATTAAATAAATTAATTTTGCGACATTTCAAAATAGATTGCAAAAAATATTCAGAGGATATCATAAATATTTAAAAATAATAGTTCAGAGATAGGCCTTCACGCTTTCATCAAGACGGGTGACGCATCATCTATACCCGTGACGATGAAGTGTGAAAGATTTTCGAATTCTCCAACACAACTTCGTTATTTTCGTGCCCTTTCGCTTTTTTCAGGGGCCAGAAATTGTTTAATATCGACATTTTCAATTCCATTTTTCATTTTGCTATGAGGAAGAGCAAAAACGGAACAAGTACGAAATCGAAGAACCATAGAAGGTAGAAGAGGCAATAATGAAGAAAAAGGAAGATAGAAGAAGGTGGTGAAAAAATGTATTTGTCGACATCAATCTCGAGAAAGGAACAAGAAGGAAGGAGGCGGGAGAATCCAACGCAGAAATATGTAACTTCAAAACGGCAAAAAACGAAGAGAAAAAGATTAACAAAGTAAAAGTAAGAAGACCGAAGGAGATAAGGAAAGAAGATCCAAAATTTCATCCCCTTTGGTGTTGTGCGAAGTCTAAGAATAGACGGGTACAGAAGCAGCAGGCAAAGTGAAAATGGACAAGACTTAAATGGAAGAACGGAAAAAAAAGAAAGGCGGGAGAAAACGGAAGGAATGGAAAATAGACGACATTTGAAGAGCAGTTCTCTTAAAAATTAGAGAAGGAGCTTAGAATTCGATGATTCGACGTATATGATTATGTGGGCATACATTTTTGGAACTAAAATAATAAAGGAAAGTGAAACGGAGCAGGAAGAAGAATGAAGAAGGGCAGAAAATGAGAAAAGGAATACAACGAAGAAGAATATGAATGAACAAGGCCGTAAAGAGAAGAACAACAAGATTTTAAAAAAGGTAGAAAGAAGAAGTAGAAAGTAAAGAAGATATAATACTAATAAAAGAATGAGGAAATGAGCAAGAAAGAAAAAATAAATCGGAAGCAAAAATAATGTGGAGAAGGCGGGAGGAAAAGGAAAGAAGGAAGAAATACACAATCCAAACAGTATTAACCCAATACAATGCGGACGAACAAAACGAGCAACGGTCTCGACGAAGAAAGATAAAAGGTAGAAGGTAGAAGAAGTTTGGAGAAGACGGAAGCGGAGATAGAGAAGAAAGAAAGAAAAAAGTGGGAATACGGAAGAAAGGACGCAGAAAAGCAAAATGGAAAAGGGGAATGAAGAACGGTAGAGCAAAGTAGAAAGGAGGTTAAAGTAAGATAGATACTAAACCAGAAGAAAGATGTGAAACGAAAGAAAGAGGCATGTGAAAAAACATCAACAACATCAACATCATCAATAGGGCCCAGACCTTTATTTATTTAAAAATGGCAAATATTTAAATATAATATTTAACAAAAAAGGTGAAAGATTT
>JAWQRJ010002736.1:0-13039 GCA_033557515.1 Diorygopyx duplodentatus | reverse complement strand
GTTCTGATGATGCCGTCTGCAATGAGGGGCGAAACGTCAACGGAGAGTTGCTTCACAGACGCGGCGATCACCGGAAAGCCAAAGGATATGAACACCGGCCGCGAAAGCCTACAACAACATTTGGAAGCATGTTTTATTCTTCCCAAGACATAAGGGCTCTTTGCAACATGCACAAATCCAATATGTGCGAATTTGCTTTTTATTACTACTGCACAGAGCACAACGACGTCTAGTATGTATTTCTTTCCGGTTGGTGCATAGAAGCTTCCAATCGCACTTCTTGGGCTACAAAAATTTTGTACAATTTATCATACTTAGGTTCATTACTTTTCGGCATTATCGGAGTTGTCGTTAATATGTAAATTTGTTAGTAACCAACTGAACTTTTTTATGGGTATCAATTTACTTACGAATGGGTCATTAAGGTCTGGTGCATTTGACCAAAAATCTCTGTAACTCAGGAGTTTCTTGATTCCCATTAGTAAATAAATTCCAAGCAAAAGGTTCTGGTAGTCCAGCATTGGAAGTAAAATTAGGTAATTCACTTGACACAAGTTCATTATTTTTTGACCATGTAATTTTTGTCTTTGTTGCGAGTTTCGACAATGGAATATAGTCATCGGAGTCAAACCCGTCATTCGAATCTGACTCATCAGTCAAGGTACGCACCTCTTCTTCAACTTCAATATTACACAATGTAGGAGTTGTTATGTCTACAGTGCGAGCAAATATTCCCGTACCATGCCGGCAAGTACGCCACACCTTCTCCTCCTAGGATTGGAGGAGAAGGTCGTATAGTGTCTCCTAAACCCCGCCTGCTCGAACTATTGGCTGACACGACAAGCACGGCGTCGATACGTCGCGACTAGCTGGCGACGAGCGAGCATAAAATCTGGTAGCCCTGAGAGCTAAATAATAGAAACAGCTAACCTTATCACACCTGAAATGCTTTCTTCTAATGTTAGAAGGAATTTCTAAGAGAGATTAGGTTACTGTTTGGCGCCTCCTATTTGAGCCGCAATTGTAATTTTTTTAATTTAGTATTCTTTTTTAAGTTCAAATGGGGTTTTAAGAATTTATTTTATTTTAGAATATTTTTTATTTTCCTTTTATAAGAATAGATTTATGTTCCTTTTGTGCAATCTAATAATCTTATGGGCAATTTAATGCCCATAACATTTGAAAGGAGATATTTCTAAGTTTTACGTACATTTACGTCGAAATTTTAAGTAAAAGGCACTAGCCCTGTCAACGTGCCGGGTTCAACTAGTCTGTCGCTGTACCGCTGCATTTACGCAGTGGGCGTCCCCACTACGATGTAGGCTGGTCTTATGGCAGGGACATGCGCGTGACGATGGTACCGACTTATTTCCTTTTAGTGTATGTCTAAAGAAATGTATATACATAACTGCACAATACTTTTTTTATAATATCACGTGCCACAACATAAAGAATAGGTTATTGGATCAGATTTGAACTAGGTAATTTGGATTTCGACAATTTAGTCATATACATCGAGTCACAGTCTTTCTACATACATAATATTTATTTGAACATATAAGGAGGATTTTTAAAGAATAGGTTATGAGATGGTATTTAGCGTATTTATGTAATAAAAGTGACATCTACTTCATTAAAAATACATTAAAAGAATCATAGATAACTGCATGTTTCATGGTACACACATTATACCGCTGAACAAAAAGTTACTTTGAATGTTCTCTTATGTTCAAACATTGTACCACTGCCCACTATTGCAAATTTTATTACGGTTCAATATTTGAACCACCCTGAAAGAGTTAAGAGTTATAGCACAGTGAAACACTCAGAATAAAATATGACATTTACTTAATTACTTAATAATAAGTTACTT
Source organism: Diorygopyx duplodentatus (assembly GCA_033557515.1). Lineage (NCBI taxonomy): Eukaryota > Metazoa > Arthropoda > Insecta > Coleoptera > Scarabaeidae > Diorygopyx > Diorygopyx duplodentatus. Next base: position 11,166 of record JAWQRJ010002736.1, on the reverse strand, counting down.
AATTATTATGTTTAAGAAGTTTCCGTACTAGTTGAAAGAGGATTTTCTATGCTTATAAAACATTAACTGATGTGCATTCTTTTAAAGCTCTTATTTTGTGAACACGTTTCAATGAGATGCTCACAGGTAGTTGATCGTGTCCAATTTCATCTAGAGACTATGCAACTTTAGTTGCATAGCGTTACATGGCTTAGACACCTGTATATTATTTAACATGCAAATTAGAAAGTCGGGCACCATTCGAGAAATTTGAGGATTTGGTGAAATCAGTTAATAATATATTCATACTTATTTTTATTACACATTTTGTTTTGATTAGTTCAATCACAGATGAGCATTTAACAGATCTGTGTGCAACATTATTGACTCTCTAACATTACGCTTCGGTATCTCATTTATATAAATTTGAACTCTTTGTGTTGTAAATCAACTTAACCTATTTTCTTCTTTATAACGCAGTTCTTTTTTTGTATTTTAACTCGCGTATAAGAAATCACCCTACATATTTTCATTCATCTTTCAGATAACGCTGCAAAGCGTTAACGTTACCAATTCAATGATACCTTAGTAATAATAATCTTCTTTCTTTCCAGTACTATTCTGGACTAGAAGAGGCGGTGTTCCGCAACATAAATGCGTGCAAGGAGTTCGCCCACAGCGTTCGCTCGGCCTACGGACCAAACGGCATGAACAAAATGGTCATCAACCACCTGGAGAAGCACTTCGTGACCAGCGATGCGGCCACGATCATGCGAGAATTGGACATCGAACATCCCGCCGCAAAACTTATGATATTAGGCAGCGAAATGCAAGATGCCGAAGTGGGCGACGGAACTAACTTCGTTGTTATACTTGCGGGCGCTTTACTGGAGGCGGCCGAGGAATCTTTGAGGTTAGGAGTCACTCCGGGAGAGGTAGGAAATTATTCCTTTTTTTTCTGATCTTTCGAATATTTTTCAATTTTCTGTTTCCTAAATATAGTTTCCTAAATAAATTTCCTAAATTCTAAAAAATTAGAAATTATCATAAATTTTTCAATGAAAATATAGTTTGATAAACATTGTTTTCCTTATAGGTTATGTTTTATAAGTTGTTTTCCTTATAGGTTATGTTTTATAAAAGTTGTTCTTTTTATAGATTACGTTTTCTTCCGTTATTCTTTTTGTTGTAACAGGTGGCGGATGGATATGAGAAGGGGTTGGAAAAGTGTTTGGAAATTCTCCCCACGCTCGTGTGCAAGGAGATTAAAGATTGTCGTAGCTTGGAGGACGCCAAGAAGGGAATTATAACCTCGATTCAGTCGAAGCAGTACGGAAACGAGGAGTTTCTCTCGGAGCTGGTGGCAAAGGCTTGCGTATCGATAATGCCGGAAGTTACCACGTTCAACGTGGACAACGTGCGAGTGTGCAAGATTCTTGGTTCGGGGCTGCACGCGTCCAACGTTGTCCAGGGTATGGTGTTTAAGCGCGACGTGGAAGGAAACATTCAACAGGCGACTGACGCGAAGGTAAGCAAAAGAAACCGTTTTTGTTTTGTTATTTCCAGATTATGTGATTTTAATGTAATTGAGCTCTCTCTTTGAAAAGTTATATCTCTGAAACTAAGTTGTGAAACACTACTTAGTTTCACACCTTTGTTTCAGAGATTTTCTTAGTTTTCAGAGTTTCAAACAAACTAAGTTGTGAGACTAAGTTGTATTATCATCAAAAAAATTGAGATGAAAAAAAATTTACTTCTCGATAACATATGAAAAATCGGGATTTTTCCACAGCACACTTTTCTCTTAGAAAAAAAAAAGAATTATGAGGGTTTTACTGGACGTGAACTTCCATATTTGGAACACATCTATAACTTCTTTATATTTCTTGTGTTTATACTTACTATTTACTTACTATACTTACTCCAAAAATAATCAAAAAAAATAAAATAAATATAGATACAGTAGAATCTCGATACCGTGAACAAAATAAAACAACGCATGTTCACGTTAGCGATTTATTTACGTAAACGGGGGTTAATCTAAAAACGTAAAATGAAATATTAATAGAGCAGAAAACAGATTATTTGGTGACAAAAAAGTCCGAAATCTTTGTTTGCTTTAAAACCATGACGTCTGTGAAGTCCACACCACTATATTCTGCCCACTGGATTGAAGTATTTAATGCAGTTATAGCACCGTCCAGTGAAACCTTACTTGACATTTCTTGAAGATTCGAAATACTGGGCACGACGGTCGGGGAACCCCCGGATCGAGCGCAGTTCCCCCGGTAATGGATATCATTTGTTCATGTTATACGGTGGCTAATGCGTTGGAAATGTGATTTACGTTATCCGGAGGGTTTACGTTATCCGATATTCACGGTATCGGGAGTCTACTGTATCAGTTAATAAATGCAATAATTAGAATTTTCCTTAATTATAAATCCGAAGGAGTTAAAACCTGGAAGAAAACTGCAAGATATGTTCAGTTACCGCATAACCAGTTTCTAATGATAAAGGTAATAACTTGGAAAGCGTCATAATGCAGAATAGCGTTCTATCGGTGTGTACGTTTCACGGATAGAAGCGTTGGCAGAACTTTAAATTTCGCTTTCGATTTTTATGTCGATTTTCAATGACTATGCTGTTGAAAATCATGTTTTTCAATATGATTTTCAAGCTACTTTAGACTGCTATACGGATGCCCCAGAACTCTGGATCATCAAAGTCCGGTACCCATCGTATTCTCTGAAAACAGCAGCTTCATCCGTATCATTATGTACGCGTGTTCATCGCTTCGAACCAGTAGATTTGACCCAATTCGAGCCTTTCCATTCAATCATACTATTAGCTATCAGCCTGCGTTGGTTCGGTGAAAAAATCGAATCTCACCCATACGTCTGCGAGCCACCGAGGTGCTAATAATTTTTCTGTGAGGCATTGGTATCTCTTTCCTTTCACTTAATGTTTGTAAGTTAATCTCAATATTTGTAGATGCACATCGTACTTGACGTTCCATGTGTTGGTCACTTAAAACAACCCGTGATTTAATTGTAGTAAGTTTCATATTAGAAAAGAACGATTGACAGACATAAGTTGATTTAAAAGCGCACTTACAACACTTTGAATTTTTCAGCTGGACGTAAGTGTTATAAAAATCGATTTTTATACTGTTTCAGAAGCGTATTTTAATTCATTGTCGAATTGTAAATTAATTGTTGCATTTGCAGTTTGTCTCGAACCGTGTCCCACATTAACATTAAATGGAGATGAAAATATTTTGTTGTGTTTGGCTCTGTGAAGTGGCTGTGAAAGGCTGTTATTGGTTTCCTTATTTCTTTAGCATATTTCGAGTAATTTTTAAATCTTTATTCTTGAAATCTTGTAAGAATAACACAAAATGTTGAGTGTTATTATTATTTTTAAACTGACTTCCAGATAACAATAATTTTCTGTGAAGCGCTTTTATTTGCTTAGAAGCATCAGTTATTAAATTCTCCCAGCAATGCAACGGAATAACTTGCTTTAACAATATTAGATGGTTCCTGTAATTCTGACCTAAATATTGTTTTGTGCCTTTAATTGCAATTTAAATGCAGTTAGCTTTTTTTTAAATTTAATTTTATTATAATTACTGATACTAGTCGTTTCCGGCTAACCTGCAGCTTATAACTAATGGCTTAAAACAGGGGTGGCCAACCTTTTTGAGAAGAGTGCCACTATCTGAAGAAAAAAAATTATGCGTGACACTTACAATTTTTGCAACATACAAAAAAATTTTAAAAGGTAAAAAAAAATTATTTATAGGTTGATTATGGGATTTTTACGCAAATAGCACATTTTTTCATGTAAGTCTGAGTAGTGGATATTTAAAAAACAATAAATAAATCAAACAAAAGTACAAACTTAGGTTTTATCGTTAATAAATATTTTTAAAGGTTCAGTCAGTTAGGTTATGTATAAAATAAAAATGAATAACTTGAAACATTTAATTCTAAATAATTATTGAACAGTCAGTAGTTAATTAATGTGGCTTTTGAATTTGTAGTTTTTTTACCAAGTCATCTATATTACGAGGGATGATCAATAAATAAGGTTACAAAATCGCTATGCTTCACTGCAGATTTTGTAACCTTACTTTTTGATCGACCCTAATAGGATTAGTTCTTGAAGATGCTAACAAAATTAGGTGTTTTCTGTGCATATCAGATAATCTTGAACGATATTTTGATTTTATTATATTCATAATAGAAAACATTTGTTCACAAACGTATGTTGATCCAAACCTACAACAATATCTGGCAGCCAAATCGTGTAAATTTCGAAAATTGCTTATTCAAAGTCACTTGCAGTTGAAATAAGTGCCTTATATTTGCTTTTCAGTGTAGTATGGTGGTGTAGGTCAATAATTTGGGTTTGGATTTCAGGTGGGTAGCAATTAACGTCTTGCAGAGAAATTGAAAAAGGATTTGTGAAAAGAACATAATTTTACATAATTAGAATTATGTATTGTTATTTGCACATGTGCGATTTGGTTGTTAGTGAAATCAACATACACCGATTTAAAGATGGTGCCAAATCATCCAAAACTTCCACAAGGCCTGCACCTGAAATGTTTTTCGCTTGGACATTTATTCTGTTAAATTTTTTAATTGTTTTCCAAACTTCTGATGGTAAACTATCTCTGTTTAAGTGATTGCAATATGTCCGGCAGCTATCCCTCTTCTTTCGTTTAAAGAATCTTTTAGAATATGCCATTGTTTCTTGACATTTAATAAAATTCTCCAGTGTACGACATTTTCTATCTTCTTTAAGCACAGTTTTTCTTTCTTGAATTAATCGAGTGCAATGCTCATCCCACCATGGGGGATCTTTGCATCGAACACCTTATTAGTTGCCACTTTATTTTATTAGCTTCTAACCTTATTAGAAACCACGTTTCATCCAAGTTCCATCCCCTGTAACGGTGAGTTCTTCTTCTGCGTTATCCAATTCTTTTGCCTCTTGAACAGCATTTTTCATGGACAATTCTCAAATGGTTTTTGTAGCGGTGTAAATGTCATTCACTACTTTATCATAGAACGATTAGAAAATTGGTTTAGACATCTATGATTCCACAGAATTTGTCTATTCCTGCTAAACCAATACCAAGAAGTCTGAACGCAAAAACTATTCGTTTATTCACATCAGATGCTTTACCATTTATAAACGGCCCCATACAATGATGCAAAACTGTCACATTTGCACGCAGAGCCAAGGCACGCGCGCTAATGTGACTGTGAGTATTGCAAAACTGACGGACTTGTCAGGTCATGAAGATATCAGTCCGAGCTTGATTTTGCTTGGCGCGCAAGTTTGCACGTGTGTAGACGATTCTGGCCTAAGCATCTCAGTTTTACATTGGTTTTGAAGTGGCTGGTACAATTTGTTGTCTTTACGAAATGGCACGGCGCCAAGAAGATGTTATGCATGAATTTATAAGTATCTACCAAAGTCATCCATGCCTTTGGAAAGTGAAAAGTAGCGAGTACATGGATAGAAATAAAAAGGAGGAAGCTTACCAACTACTGGTAAGTTTTCAAACCAACCTTACCCTGACGCATGTGCGGATATGGTAAAAAAGAAGATTAATGCAATGAGAAGTTGTTTCCGCAAAGAATATAAAAAAGTTCTACTCTTCCTGCACCACTCCAAAAGAAGTGGCGCAGGAAGCGATCACATATATACACCCACACTGTGGTACTTTGACTTACTATTGTTTCTCAAAGACCAGGAAATCCCTAGAACTAGCATACAAACCGATGATCCTCTGATTTCTTCACTAGGTTAGCAGAGGTAAGTAAATGAAAAATTAAATTAATTTATAGAGTTACTGAATGAAAATATTTTTGTAGAGCAAAACTTACAAACTTAATAGCGACAATAATGATGAAACAGACATCCAAAGCCCTTCCACTCTAGATATGCCACCAACCCCCTCATCTTCTAGGTCTGTACCATCGAGGCCATCTTCAAGTAATCCACGAAGGCAAAAAAAAAACGTAAAATGGATAGTGACAGTATTTTCCAAGTTGTCGGAGAGAAACTGCAATAGTCACGGCCGGAAGATGAATTTGATATTGTTGGGAAAAATGTATCAGAGAAATTACGAAAATTAGACCCTAATATGAGGATTTTTGCGGAAAAACTTATTAATGATGCCCTTTTTGAGGCACAGATGAACACGCTACACAGAAATGCATACATTGCTATTCCGCAGCCTCTTCAGCAACCCATAACTCAATACACTGGTCAATCTTATCTTCAAACTATGAATCGGCGACCGCGACCGAAATATCAACCAGAGAATATTTTTCTCAATTTTCTAAAGAATAATAGTATATCCTTTTATACGTCATGTAAGCAAAATCTGTAATTTTTTGAATAAAGAAACGCAAAAAAATTATCTATATTTTATTTAGATATACACTGCACACTTAATTGGGTTACATAAGAATATTGTGCGTGACACTAATGCCCGGTTGCACAAAACATTCCGTAAAGTTAATCTTAAATCAACGAGCCGTTAGCCAATCAGACTGAAGACTGAATTTGAATTCTCTAATCTGATTGGCTAACGGCTCGTTGATCTCCGATTAACTTTACGGAGATGTTTTGTGCAACCGGGCATAAATCTAACAAGACTTTCAATTGCAATAGCGTTGCAATGCAATCGCTCTTATGTTTTCTGGTTCAAAACCAGTATGTATGGAATTTACACCAGCATCACTGTCTAAGGATAGCCTTGTACCCAAATATGAGTCGCATTTTGATCTTAAATAATTATGAAGCAGACAACATGTTAATACAACTTTTTCAATTTTTTCAAGTTTCAAATTAATTTCGGTATGCGAAATACGAAATAGGGAAGCTAATACTCCAAATCTACATTCCACGGTATTTCTTGCACGAGACAGCCGATAATTAAAAATTTTCTTTTGGTAGTTTAATTCTTTTTAGGCAAAAGGTTTCAGAAAATTAGAACGTAAAGCAAAAGCTTCATCCTCAATAAAAACGAAAGGTAAACTTGTTTCAGTACCAGACACCTCTCTTTCACCCGGTATATTTAGATGGTTATTGATTAACTTTTGGTAGAACCTTGTATTTTCTATGATACCACCATCCGAAATAGTGCCATTGGTACCAATATTTACCAATATAAATTCACATTTGCTATTCACAATGCGGCCGCTTTTCGCCGGCCGAACAATGCGGAAATTGCCATTTTTCTAGAAAATTATCTGATATCTGCATCCATTGTGATTCGGTCGTTGGAAACTGCAAAAATACAATTTACAAGAAATTATTAATGCGCATTATTAATTAAACTGCATATACATCGAGTATAATGTTACCTAATGACTGAGGTGATATGATTGTGGTAAATTTCAAGTCTTCTAAACTTCTTCCAGTAGCTAGAAATCTTAATGTTGCTGACAACCTTTCGTGGGGTGTAATAGCCTTTCTCATCATCGTGTCTTGTTTTTCTATTAATGGAGTTCATCCATGCGCAAATAGTTTCGGTAGTCATCGACTTTTAACCGCAGTTCATTTAATAAATTCGCTTGAGAATATTCCTTCCGTTTTGTCAGCCATATTTTTACCCATTTTGATCTTATCCGTTGTTTCCTTTTTCTTTTTACCACTATTGCAACAGCTGCAGCAATTAAATATAAATCATTTTGCTGGATTACGCTCATTTTGAGACACACAACGCACTCACTGATGAACTGACGCTAAGACTGACAAGTAAATGTGAACAGTGTATTTGAAAATTTGCATTACACATTTGCTCGCGTGCAAACTCGCTTCAGTTTTGCATCACCTTGCATGGGGCCGTTAAGAGGGCATGAGTTTAATAGAACTGTTTCACATTTAACACAATTCACTTTTAATGTAAATCCAAGACCACGAAGAGAAATTTTAGTAAAGTTTATATCACCGCCGCACTCTTAGTCGGCGCAGAGCGACCTGATTCTGTGCGTACTACCTGCCGCGCTCACTTCTAATTCTAATGCTATAACTCCAGAAATAATTTAAATTTTAAAAGGGTTAAATTTTTAAAAATATTCTTAAAAGTATGAACAATTTATCTAGCCAAAAAAAAATTTCGATGTTTTGAAAGTCTCAAGGTGGTGTAACCCCTTATGGCAGGGGCCAGCAACCTTTTTTACTAGGGGAGGCATATTTCAGAAATGCGGGAGATCGGCGGGCACCATGGAATGAAGAGGAGAGAGGCATATAAGTTGAACTCCCAGTTCTTAGGCATTCGTCCAAACGAGCGTCAGTGAGCATTGGTCGGTACTTTGATTTTAAGTATTTCATATCGGAAAACAAAGATTTGCAAGCATATGTCGACGTGCAAAGAGAGTTCAATTTTAAAGCACATCTTCTCGACAATGGGAAACTATTTTCCCTCACTAAATTCCAGAAGTTTTCTTCGTTATGATGTGATTTTAATTCAATGAAATTTGTTATATTTATAATTTCCAATTCCGAGTCCTTATTGGAAATATCAAAATACGTTGCGATTTTATTAATCACATCATCCTCTGTATGAGAGAAAGGATTAATAAAAAACGTTAATAATGCATCCAATTCAATTCTTCAAATCTGGTATTGAATTCTTCCAATAAGGAATCAAAATGTTTGAAATCAAACTTATGGGTGGTAGCATTTCCATCACAATAATTTTCTATTACCATTTTTAAATTTGGGTAATGTGCTAAGTTATTTTTCCCCATATGCGATTTCCAAAGGGCCAATTTAGCTTTAAATGCATTCACCGTACTTATCATAGAAGCAATATGATGATATCTACCCTGTAGTTTCATATTTAATTCTTTCAAATTTACCGTTAAATCAGTTAGAAAGCCAAGCTTAATTAACCAAGGTTTTTGCTCTAATTCTAAACAAATTTCATTCCTGGATAATAGAAATTGGTGGTAATAAATTTAAAAACCTGTGGTAATAAATTTAAAAACCACTCAAGTACAAGAAAATTACCTTTTAAAATAACCTTTCCTTGCTGAGCCACCTCACTTCTGTGTGTGTGATAAGATGTTCAAATTCTGCACCATCTTGTAGAAGTAATTTAAACAATCTGTGTTGCATTGCCGCTGCTCTTATTGAATTTGTCAGTCTTGTTACTGTTTGTATAATATCCTGAAAGGGAATTACCTTTGAGCATAACACTTCTTAGTGAGTAATGTAATGATAAGATGCAAATTTTGGAAATATCGGGTCTTTCTTACATAGTACAGTGAAACCATTATTGCTCCCTTTCATTGAAATTCAGTGCCGTCTGTTGTAATTGCGGACAATTTTTTTAAAGGTACATTATTTTCCTCTAAAATTTTTTTTAAAAGTTGAATAAATATCGTTGTCTCTTGTACGTCCTTTCAAAGATAGAATTTTCAGAAATTCTTCTTTTACAGAAAAGTCGTCAAACACCGTCTTTACAATAATGCATAATTGAGATGTGTCCGACACGTCGGTGGACTCGTCCACATGTAATGAAAAGAATACACTGTTTTGAAAATCATCATTCAACTGTGATTCAATGTCAGTAGCCAGCATGTCGATTCTTCGAGTTACTGTTATCGCTGATAGTTGGAATGCATTTATTGCAGTTATTATTTCGTTTTTATTTTTATAGTCATCAAAAAGTGTTTTGCAGTTAACAACATGGCTTCTTTAATAATCTCACCTTCTACAAACGGTTTCGTTTTCTTTGACAATAAGTGGGCAATTTTGAAAGAGGCAGAAGTGGCTTTTCTTGATTGAGAAATTGATCTTGTAAATAAACTCTGCTGTCCAGTTAAGTTGAGTTTCAGTTTAGAAATTTTATTCTTTCTAATTTCCCAGTTTATTGGAAAATTTGCATTAAAATGTTTGTGAGTAGTGATGAAATGTCTCTCCACTTTACAATTTTTAGGAATCGCTACACTTGAATTGCACAATAAGCATACACTTTTTTCTTTATAATAAGTGAAACAAAATTATTCCTCTCACTCAACATTAAAATGATATGTCGTCTGCTTCTTATTTCTTTTTTCCATGGCGGCTACAATAATAATAAAAATACATTAAATTAAACAATCACAGGTATACTTATAACTTGAAATACAAATTCAATAAATTACGAGGTTATGTACGAGCAGAAGTTACGAATGTAAAGCGTACCATGCCGTGGCTGGACAGAGTATTCGAGGACAGTGGGGACAGAAAATAGTTCACTATATGCGGAACCAGACGTCTCAAGTAGTTGCAATAGATTCTTCCAGCTAGTGTAATCTATATGGAATTGGAAAATGACGACATAAAATGGAACAATATTAGAGAATGCATGGAAAATGCAGCTTGGTAAAATAAAAAAATAAAACAAAAAAGGATGGTACGATGAAGAATGCCACAAAATTGAAACGAATAAAATGAAAGCAAGATTGAAATGGATTAAAACAAACAAAGATGAAGACTATAAGAATATAAGAGAATACGAAAAGACAGTAACAAAATCATAAGAAAGCACAAGAGGGAATATATTGATAATAACAAAGATAGAGGAAGAAAAAGTAAACAGAAACTCCAAAAGATTTTACAAAAATCAGCAAGCAAAATAAGGTATATAAAAAGCAAAGTGGGAAGAATAAAAAATAAAGAGGGAAGAGTGACGAAGGAAGAAGAATATAAACAAGTCTGGATGGAGTACTTCAAGGGACTGTTAAATGAACCAGGGGAACAACTTAATTATGAAATTACGACAGATGATGAAGAGGAAACAGAAATTAAGACCGAAGAACCGACAAGATAGGAAGTGGATGAAGTCATTGATAAAAGTTGAAATGGAAAGGCACCGGGCAGTGATGGAATTGATAACATGGAATTGATAAAATATGGAGGATACCAATTAAAAGAACAAATACACCTAATTATAAAAGAAATATGGACAGAGGAATGGGAACTGGGACAAATCGTAACAATACATAAAAAAGGGGACCAACAACTATGTAAAAACTACAGAGGTATTACACTACTAAACGTCGCATATAAAATACTATCAATCATAATTCAGAAGCGACTGCTGACCAACATCAAGGACAAAATAGGACAATACCAATGCGGTTTCATCAAGGGACAATCTACGGT
>JAWQRJ010002735.1:0-13040 GCA_033557515.1 Diorygopyx duplodentatus | reverse complement strand
CAATATTTTTAAAAGCTGCTATGTGCAGAGGAAGAGAAAATAGCAAGAAGCGAAGAAATAAATATACAAGACGAGAAAACAGAAACAGAGAATATAACATATGAAGAATTGTGGGAAGCAATAAAGAGCTTAAAAGCAGGTAAAGCACCGGGACACGATGGGATCACATCTGAGATGATAAAGTATATGGGACAGGCAGCAACGGAATACTTACTGCATATATGTAACAGAGTATGGAGACAAGAAAAAATACCAAAGGACTGGGAAGTAGGAGTTATATTATCGATATATAAGAAGGGAGATAGGAAAACCTGCAGCAACTATAGAGGCATAATGCTACTCAGCGCAGTATTAAAGGTGTACGAAAGAATATTGGAGAAAAGAATGAGGACCATTATAGAACCAACGCTAGAAGAGGCACAAAGCGGCTTTAGGAAAAGAAGAAGTGTGCAGGACACCGGAGAAAAGTATACCTGGCATTTGTAGATTTAGAAATGGCTTTTGATCGAGTAACAAAGAAAGAGATAAGGAAGAGCTTGACAATTAGAAGAATAAATGGAAAACTCCTAAGGACAATACAAAGCCTGTATAGAAACAGCCGGAACTACGTAAGATGTAATAACATGAGGTCAGACAGTTTCAAGACAACAGAAGGAGTACGACAAGGAGGAATTATGAGCCCCACACTGTTTATAACCTTGATGGATGACATCATAAGAAGCACCAAGCAAAGAAAGAGCAAGCTGCACGTCGGATATAGAAACATGCAGAGAATAGACCTATCGGAATGCGCTTTTGTGGTACTCCTGGCAAGAAATGAGAGGGACTTACAGGAAAATCTGAATGCATGGAACGAAGAACTAACAGCAAAAGGTATGAAGCTGAACAAAGATAAGACAAAGGTGATGATAATAACAGGAGAGAAGGAAACTATAAACATAGAGATTGACAATGTAAAGATTGAACATGTGGATAGTTTTCAATATCTGGGAACAATAGTGGAGGAAAGAGGAGAGCAGGACAAGGATGGGGGAAAAGAGGGAGACCCGGGGGAAACATGGAATGACGTAGTGGAAAAGATACTGAGTAGAAGGAACACAGCATGGGGAGAAGCGAAGATTCTAGCACGGAGCAAAAAGGAGTGGCGTAAATTTGTTTATGAATGAAAAGACATTAATATCCTTACACTTAACGGTAGAAAGGAGATTTTCTGATTATATATATAAAAAAAATCTTAACTTGCGAAATGAAGTTATTAAGCACGTTCTTAATTGTATTAGAAATATATAAATTTTTACGTACAAAAAAGTCAATTCAAACACAGCACAAAACGTTTTATTACATTTATTATTTACGTTATAAACTTGGTAATTCGTAGCCATTAAAATGTGCTCTGCACAACTATATAAACTGAACAAATAAATAATTCTGCAAGTGTAAAAATGGCAAAGAAATTCAACGCAGCAGTCATCCTTTTGCTGCTATACTTAAAAACTGTTTATTGCGGTTTTTTTTCTGAATTTGGTCCAGTTGATGGTAAGTTAACCGGAAATATCGCACGAAACAAATTAGATTCTTAATAATATGTCCAATATTTCATGTTCAGAGGATGAGTTGCGCGAACAAGGGTTTACTTGCAAGTCGGTAAACCGGTTTATCGGTATAATGCAGGAAGGCGAAGAAAGGCTTAATTACGCACCAGATGTATGCGGTAAAGCTACGTGTAGAGAAGGGATAATTCATTATATTACGTAAGTATTAACGAAAGGGTTAAAATTAAGTGAAAATATGTTTTTTGTTCTAATTTTAGATGTGGTGATCAAATTGCTGGCCAAGGTTGCTACCGCATTGCCGCAACACCAAATATGCTATATCCGTATTGTTGTCATAACATTTTGTGCCCATAACGAAATTCTCTTCTTCAATTTGTTATATTGATTTAAAATGGTGTTTAATATAATAATTTTCTTTATTCAATTACATTTCTTCTTTAATTTAAAATAATAAGGTATTATTTTTTAAGTTGGTGTACCGGAATTGGAATTCCAATTACTGGTCTCTAAAATCAAAAGTTCCTTTTAGAAATCGCAATCAATTACAACGATCAAAAATACCTCAGAAGCTCCGTTTTCTTCAAAAGAAACGAGCGTTAAATTCACATCCCCGTGTACGCTCACGCATCTAACGGCAGCCATCGGCTGTTTATGCTCGTAATCGCACAGATGTTGTTTGTCTAAAGCGATCTAAAAACAATTTCGCGTAAAAACTTCTGCTCGGAACAAATTAATAAATTTATTCTTTACAAAAACATCTTTTTACGAATAATAACGGATGAATCGTACCCTATACTTTGTGGCGTCGCACAGAATTAGAATTTCAAACGCGTCTCCGGCCTCCAGTTTAACGTTTTCGTGCATTTCCTCCAGCATCCAGATGCCATCTTTCTTGGAATTGTTGACCGAGTAAGTACCGCCTCGGGCGAACCTGAACGATGTGCGAAGAATAAGATTGCTGCAGTAGTATTCGAATTTGTCTTGCAAACTGATGTGGAATCTAAAATAAATATTCTTTGCAATTAAAAGGTATGACGATTAACTATTTTAAAATTGCCGAATATTTTTAAACCTACTTACCTGTCTGGATTCTTATTGATTACACCCCTAATTCTAATCAAAGAACCCGCTTGCAAAATGTCATTGTATGGCCAGATGTACGTTTGCGACTAAAATAATTTTTAAATAAAAAGAAATTTTAAATTTATTAAACTTACCATGTTTATTCTATCTACAGTAGTGAAGGCACTGAGGGAATTTTGTAGATAAATAAAATCCTTTATAATCTGGGTGGGATTTGGATTTTTTGTGGTATAAATAAGGTTTTTAAAGTATTTACTCTAGAATTAATTAATGTTCACTTATCAGAAAGAGCGGGGTTTTACTTATTCTGATAAGTGAATTTTGCAATTTCATCAATAAAAACAATTTCAGATTATTTTGTTTAAATCCTGCTTTTAAAGTCAATTTTTAGTATTACAAAAATGTTATTACTTCGTAAATCCTTATTGTTCGCTTAATTAAAACTTGCTTTATCTAATTAACATAAAATTACAATAACAAATCTTCCAAATACTCCTCTATTTCTTCTTCTCTAGTTTTTACTTCCACAGGTTTTAAATTTGCCCACAAAGACAGTTCATCTTTTTCCTCCGTTTCCGTTTTCCCCACTTCCAAACTTGCGCAAGCTTCTTCTCGCTCTGCGTTACCTTTTTCGTCTTCCGACGTCCCACCTTTATGTCTTTTGCTTTTCAAACGTTTCACCTCTTTCCTCTTCGTCTTATAATTCAATTTCTTCGAGCAACTCTCGCACAATCCTGCAAAATCGATAATGAAACGTTGCTGCGTACTCGCGCTATGCTTTCTTACGTATCTTGACCAAGACGTTCTTTCGTTGGCCGCGCTCGACGTACGCGAAATTAACCTCCCACGACCTCAGGCCGGCCCCCTCGTCGCACCTCTTGTTCCCGCAGACGAACTGGCCCTTCCCCGAGACGACCTCGCCCTCGACGCGCCACCGCAGTGCGATCTTCCTTCCCAAACACGCGTATTAGACATTTTAACAAACGGTCAAAGCTACTCGTACCTAACCTTGTTCTCTTTGTAGAGCGACAGGTCCCCGATGCAGTACTCCTTGAACAGCTTGTCGTAGTATCTCTTGGCGAACTGTTCTTCCCAGGTTTCCGGACAGTCGCCGCCGTCCCACAGGAACCTGTGGTTCTGCTTTAAGACGTCGAAGTCGGTTTTGTCCTTCGACTTGTCGCGTTGGAAGATTTTTGTGTCGCCCGGTTTTTTCAGGATGTACTCGTTTATTAGTGCCTTATGGATATCGTATGGGTTCATATAACGCATTTTGCTGTGTAAACTCATGTTGTCGTGTGTAAACAATAACTTAACCTAAAATACTTAATACTTGTCAAATTGACAGTGTCAGATAGCGTTAAAAGCGCCATCTATCAAGTAATTTGAGTTTTAGTTGATTAATTTTCAAAATTCATCAATAAAATAATGAATTCCCTAATCTTTTTATCCACCATATGTTGTAAATATAATTTATTATTTGTCACGCAAACACGATAATAACTTTATTAAGTATTTACTAATTCCATCATCATTGAAAATCACATCACGTAAATCTGATACATTTTTTGCGTCTTAATTAACCACCCAATAAATATTACAATGATTACGATTCTTTAGACGTTCGTCCGCATTATTTCTTTCGACGCCTTCTTGAATACTAAACGGTTTAAACTAGTTTTTGTTTTTCAAAGTAGAACTACGAGAGCCGAAAATTCATTACTTCAGTTTTATTAGTCATAGAGTAAACGTCGTTAAACACAAATGATGGTAAAAATAATAGGGCTATTAGCATTTTTATTGGGTCTGTGTGATGGTGCGACAGACTCGTACTTAACGGCTCACGCGCAGGCCAAAATTTTAAATGAGAAATCTGACACAGACGGTTACTATCCGGATCATTCGGGGTATCCAGGGAATCATGGATATCCCGGGAATGGGTACCATGAAACGGGAATCCAACAGCCCTATTATGGGCCACCTAAACCGGTGTATGGACCACCGCAATATTATCCTGCACCAAAGTAAGTAAAAGCATTTTTTTAAATAAAATAATAGTGTGTTTATTTTTTAGTTATCCTCCGTCGCAACCCCCTCAGCCTTGGGGCCCCCCAAATCAGTTCTTACCGCACGCACTCTTAGGAATTTTGGACAAAATCAAGTACAAAATAGATTTACTGACAATAGGCAAGATAATTCTGAAGTTGGTGATTTTTAAGAAAATCGTATCCTTCATCGGAATCCTCTGCCTGCTACTGTTTATACCGTCATTAAAAAAGAAGCACATTTTCCTGGGAAGCGGTGGAAGTCAAGATGACGACGTTTTTAGGAGTCTGGAAAACAAAAACCCAGGTATACAATTCGGATGAATTGAATTTTTAAACTGTGCGGAAAATCTGTATGTTGTTCAGTTCCAGGGGACGATAGGATAGAAAATGTATCGTCTTTCGTGTTGGAGTCTATTGAAAAGTATTCGAAAGCTAACAACGATTCTATAAACTGCAAATCGATGTTTTGCAAAACGCAACGTTTATCTAAATACATCGACGATAAACTACCGTATGATAAATTAATCAATTTATATTCCAATGAGCTATCGTGAAATAATAATTGATTGTAAAATTTATTTATTTATTCTTTTAGTTGTTTGAATAAATCAAATCGTTTTTTAAATTTTAAGTTTTAAATTTTTAAACGCCGCCGATAAAATAGTTTCCGCTGTAGAAACTGACAGATGCTCCCACCCCACTCATTGATCGTACATTTTTTTTTCCCGAATGTTCGGAAATACGCCAACCATGCCTTCGCAATCGTAATTATTGTAAAACCGCAACAGCTCGCGTCCGCACTAACAACCGGTTTTTATTTTGTAGTTTTCACCGCGTGAACCCGGAAAATATCAGCAGTTCACAAACGCTAATTTGAAGACGTCACACAGGTGAGTGTCCACAATCAACATGGCGTTAATCCGCAAGCCAAACAAAATCGAATCGGGCCACACGAACGGTTAGGGTTATGTCGCGTCTCTCTCACTCGTCCGAGGTGTTTGTTTCATTTAAATAATCGCCCTTCACGAATGTCACACCAGTCCCGTTGGGTAATCAAGTTATAAAACGGCAAACAAAAAATTTACGCGCGATAAGAGTGATCGTAGCGATCTTCGCCGTGCCCGTTCCTCTTTCGCCTCTTCCCGTGCGGGCCCCATCAAGTGCGCCGCGTCCGTTTGTTTTATTTATTAAGCGGTTATTACCGACGCGCTGTCATATGATTCTATTTTGTTTATAGCTGATGGCACGGCCAAAAAACGTTTTAGATCGCACCTAAGCGTCAATTGTTGCGTTGCGTTTTTGTTCTTCTGTTTTTCAATTTTCTTTTGCCCGAAACAATCGCAATGGAAGAGGACCGTTCTCTGTCGTCAGGAATGTCATTCCCGCAGTGGATGAAAAACCGAATTAACGATAGGTGAGTTTTTATTGTTGTTTTTTTTAAATGCTATAAATAAATAACGGTCGCGGTCGGTATTTTGTGTTTCTATTGGCGATTAGAGGCCTCAAGGCCAGCGATTAATTTCGAAATTTTATATCTTTCTCTTGTCGCGAATTTTTGTTTTAGTCGACGCGTCTTCTGCTCGCTGCTAACTTCGCTGTCGTAGACCACGTTCACTTCTTTTTTTTTTTATTAATTAGTTGTGTTATTCGCTATTTTCTTTTGTTTTTTTTTGACGTAAGTATTATAAGCTAGAGATGATGCAATTAGAAATTTTCTTACGCGCTCCTTGTAATTAATTACGAATATCGAACCAGGAAATGGTTAGAAATTGTTGCTACGTTAAACTTTTATAACTTTATCTCCAACGTTGCTAACTTGTTCATTTTTTTAAAAATAAACAACTTATCGATAGCTTTCAATATCAAGGGTATGCTGATAAAAAAAGGCGTTAAAAAATATCTGGTGACGTAAAGACACACCTCTGCTTCTCGATTGGCCGCAGAAGTAGGTGTATCGGTGACGCGTGGATAAAAAACTTGCACATTTTTTAAATGTCAAAGATATTTCAAGGCCTCCCTATTATTTCGCAATTGACAAATGGAAAGTCATCTATGAAAAATTCCCCCCCTTCAATTACCGAACGCGACTTTCTAGAAGAACAATTCCATTGTGAGTCATTTCGAGCGTTATCTAGAAGTCGCGCAGCACCGTTCTAAGAAAATTTTTCGGGCGAGCGCAGTTTCCGCTTGGAATTCCGAACGAAACGCCAAATTCTTTCGCGATAACAATCGACGGCGGCCGCGGCCCGGACATTCCCGTCGAACGGCGATTGTTTTTCGATTGTTTTCCGGGAAACGGAAACCGCCCGAATGCCCCCCTGTGCCGTAATTTTAGCAATTGCCCGGAGGGGCAATAATATAAGAGGACAGAAGGGTACAGTTAACGTTCCATTTGCAGGTTAGCTTTTGACCATAACACGTTCAGTCCACCGCAGACGGACGACAACTTCTTGTACATCAAGTACCGGAGGACGGGGCAGGATCAGCCGACCGGTCAGTCTATTAAACCGCAAATACTCCAAACAGTCACCGCAGAACCGACAACAGTTACTGATTTTTCGACACACACTGACTCGTGCAAAAAATTCATAAACGCTAAAACTCGTAAGTAAAACTTATGTTGCCCTTGTAAATTTAAAATTATTTCTTTTGGAAACGTAAAAACTACGTTTATGGACTCTTTCACTGTTGTAGGGAGATACGGGACTGTATTTTTAGATTGTTGGTTGGTTTTATTGCGATTTAAAGAGTGCGGAGAGTGTATTTGCATGTCTTTAAAAAATTGTTTTTGGTCGCTGTTTTTTTATATGTAGAGCTTTAAAGTAAGTGTCGCTTTATAACTATATAGAAATTTAGGGAATTCTGGTAACTTTTCGACCCATAAATTGGCCAATTCTCGCTGAAACGTCAAAACGAAACTGTTTCTAACATATTTCCCACCTTGTGATGTGTTTTGGGTTTATCATCGTGATTATTTGTTGGAATTTGTTTAAATATTTTATATAACTTACACTTGTAGGGGCGAAAAACTCGGTAATAAAGCATTTGAGTTGTATAGTTCTGCTTGACAATCTGCTTTTATTACTTTTACTATCCCAGTAAGAAGTACATAATTCTACTCTTACTGTTTTAACTTGTTGAACCTTAATACCTTTTGATTTAGTTTATTTGCATGGCTTTATCTGTTTGGTCAATTTTTTTATTTTCTGATTAAAAGAAAAATCGTTTTTGGTTGCTGTTTTTTTTATATGTAGAGCTTTAAAGTAAATGCCGCTTTATAACTGTATAGAAATTTAGAGAATTCTGGTAACTTTTCAACCCATAAATTGGCCAATTCACGTTGAAACATCAAAACGAAACTTAACATATTTCCTACCTTGTGATGTGTTTTGGGTTTATCATCGCGATTATTTGTTCGAATTTGTTTAAATATTTTATATAACTTACACTTCTAGGGGCGAAAAACTCGGTAATAAAGCATTTGAGTTGTATAATTCTGCTTGACAATCTGCTTTTATTACTTTTACTATAAAGTAAAAAGTACATAATTCTACTCTTACTGTTTTAACTTGTTGAACCTTAATACCTTTTGATTTAGTTTATTTGCATGGCTTTATCTGTTTGGTTAATTATTTTATTTTCTGATTAAAAGAAAAATCGTTTTTGGTTGTTGTTTTTTATATGTAGAGCTTTAAAGTAAGTGTAGCTTTATAACTAAGGGAATTCTAGTAACTTTTCAACCCGTGAATTGGCTAAGTTTCGTTGAAGTGTTAAAACAACAACACTTTCTATGCTTCAAGGCGTTAAAAATCGGTAATACATTGAATAGACTATTTCATGTTAATAGCCGCATTGTTTATTGTTACAAAATTTGCAATTACAATCGCAATTATATATGGCAATTAGATTACCTTTTGCGGTGTACTGAATTTGCTAGTTAATTCATTTACAGGTTAGATCTCACTTTAATAACTATTGTTATTATATTACGAGTATTCACTCTGTGTAGTTTTTAAAAATAAATCAAATTTCATTTGAGTTTGAAAGTTTCAAGGAAGTGTTTTTTGTTGTTACATAACAGCAATTTGTAATTTTCCTAGCTTTGTAATAATTGATTCACGAGTCTTATAAGTTGTAATTTTGAAAGTTCCTGTGTAATTTAAAGCAATTATTGCGTTTCACCTGCTCTATTTGTTCAAGTTCTTTTAATCTATACGTTGTAAACTGCGATTCAAAGTAAATGGGACAGTTGGCAGACCTGAATTGGTAAATTTTGGTTTGTAATGTTACCCACTCATCAAACTCATTCATTAACGTGTAATTAAAAATATTTCTTGCAATTAAAGCCAGTAATTTTCAGTACTAATTTACTGCGATGCCGTTCTCAATAGAACAGCAATCGTTACCTGCACATTGAAAAGTGTGCAAATGGTTTACCAGATTTCCTAAATGCCTGCACAAGCGAAACCACAAATTACATTTCAAATGAATTGCGTCAACGAAAATTACTTCACCGAGTTTAACGTTCCTTACTTTCCTTGTTAATCATTATTTAATGTGTCGTTTGCGGTTGGCAACAATTCTACGAGTGTGCACAATCGTACTTGGTGCGGAAAATTTGATTTGCTTTTGTTTTAAACTTTTAACGCTACGTTAACAATTTGTGTTGTCGTAGGGCACTTAAATACGATTTACGTTTTCGCAGCTCACTAAAATTTAATTCCTTCTGTTTGTTAGCGCGTCCTTGTTAATTGTTGTTTGCTAATTATACATTGCGCAAATAGAATTGTTAGTATCTGTTTGTTATTTAACTATTACTAACGTAATCTAATTACTATTTTTAGATTGTTTTTTTTTTGTTGGTGTAGACAAACCGTTAGACTTGCCGAAAGAAATCAAACCGAAATCCAATGGCACCGACGACGGTTTCAAGGGGGACGCGGCCGCGTGCGGAAGCTCAGTGATCCGCGTGGCCCACCAGATGGTCAACGCGAAGCTGACGAACAGCTTCGCGCCCGTAGACGAGGAGCCGGCCACCGAGCCGTCGAACTTCGACCGCGCGCTGCGGCGCGGCAGCCGGTCGCTGCCGTCCTCGCCGCTGACCTCGCCGAGCTCGTCGCCGAAGAGCCGCCGGAGGATGCCGAACAAGTACTTCGGCGCACCGACCGTCGAGGGCAGCTGGATCCTGTCGGGGCTGCTGCGCAAGGGCAAGCTGTCGCAGTCGGTGAGCGTGATCAACGAGGAGGAGGACGCGCCCGTCGCCGGCTCGCTGACGAAGAGCGCGTCGCAGATGAGCGTCGACGGCGACCTCGAGCGGAAGGCGCAGAGGCCGCGGAAGACAAGGGCGACCGAGCTGCGCGAGATGAACTTTTACTCGCCCACGTCGATGTAGCAGCGTTTGTTCTTCGACGGGACGACCAGCGTGTTTGGGGAAGTTTCTTTCTACTTTTTTTTTTTTTTTGCTGATGTGATATAATTTAATTTGGACAAGACTTAATTTCCAGTAAGATATTAAGTAATTTAAAGAGGAGTAATAAATAATTATATGTAAATAAATTGTTAAATATGTTTTCTTTGGTTTCATTTGCACACTTTAAATTGTTTATAGAAACGCAGAAGGTTTGTCGTTGATCGGTACTTTATATCAGTGTAAACAAAACAAAACCTCTATTTTTAAACATAATAATAAGGCAAATATCGTATTTGATAAAATCAATTAAGCAATATACTTGCTTAATTGTAAAAACAATTAAGTAATAAATTTCTGAAAATAATAAATTATTGGGTCACCTCTGCTCTATTCCTAAATTTAGGTTGCTATACGGTTTGTTGTGGCTCGCGAGATTTATTTAGAAACTTAAAAAAAAACAATTCTTTTCACACATAAGATAAGATAGTGTAGGGGTCATGAAAATACCACATGCAGAGTTGATCTGTTATGAAAAGAGAATGATGAATATTTAATCAAGTCTAAAGTCCCTCTGTCGACATTTAAAATGCAATTGGAAAAAACATTCTGTTGTAAGCATTTTTTTTATAAGCCATAGCAAATAAAGATCATCGGATTTCAATGTTTTGCTATTTTTAAGCCGTTTTGTTTAATCCAGCTTGAAAATGCATAAAGCACCAGTACTTACGTCAAAACAAATAAAGCCCAAATTAAATTTAAAACTTTGATAACAAAGTTTGCTTATCATAAATGAATATTTATAATACGATTATCTTTTAAGTTTTTTAAGCGACCAGATAGATTTTCTGGATTATTTTTGTTAATTGGGTAAAATTTATACCGAAGAATAAAGGAACGCAGTAAAACATTATGTTTAATTAATGTTTTAACCATTATAATGAGTACTAATAAGAAAACACCAAAAACTATAACAGACTATGTT
Source organism: Diorygopyx duplodentatus (assembly GCA_033557515.1). Taxonomy (NCBI): domain Eukaryota; kingdom Metazoa; phylum Arthropoda; class Insecta; order Coleoptera; family Scarabaeidae; genus Diorygopyx; species Diorygopyx duplodentatus. The sequence goes on along the minus strand of JAWQRJ010002735.1, from coordinate 1,967 downwards.
CATATACCTAGGAAAAGTACTTCAGACTCAAGTGAAGAAGTTGTACATTCACGAAATGATTCACTTCCAGCAAAAAAGAAACGTACTGTTGTTCGTCAATACAATCCTGATTGTTTTGAATTTGTGTTGTCCTGAGTCGGAAGAAAATTTGCCCAGACTTCAATGCGTTGTTTGCTGAGAAATTTTGTCGAACGAATGTATGAAGCTATTAAAATTAAAGCCACATTTACATACCAAACATACAGATCTACAAAATACGTCACTAGAATTTTTGAAACGTCTCAATCTATTCTATTATATTAATATATTCTATAATTTATTTTACATCAAAAGAAAGCTAAAAGAGCAAGCTTTCTGACAGTTCATAATACGTTTTATAACAAAAGATTGAAATAAACAAAAACTGTCTTTGAAAGTTCTGTTTTCGAAAATCTCCTATAAGCATCAAAATTGTACTATCAAGTCTCTCCCCAGCATAACTTTGGAACAAATTAATCTATTCGAATTTATTATACATCGAAAGAGTGCTAAAAGAGCAAGCTTTCCAACAGTTCACAACACGTTTCATAGCAGAAAATTAATATAAGGAAAAATCTTGTTGAAAAATTATGTTTAAAAATTCTTATATGAGCATAAAAATTGTACTATCACGTCACTCCCTGTCATAACTTTGGAATAAATTAACCTATTCTAATTTATTGTACATTAAAAGAAAGTCAAAAAACAAGTTTTGTAATAAATTGTAGTAGTAATACGATCAACGAATAAAATCACAAATAAACAAACGCTTGATTTGAAAATTGTGTTTTTGAAAAACATCAATAAGTATCAAAATTGTACTATCACGTCTCTCCCTGTCATAACTTTGGAATAAATTAACCTATTCTAATTTATTGTACATTAAAAGAATGCCGAAAGAATAAGTTTTGTAATAAATTGTAGGAGTAATACTATCAACGAATAAAAACACAAATAAACAAATGCTTGATTTGAAAATTATGTTTTTGAAAATCATCGATAGGTATCAAAATTGCACTATCACGTTGCTCCCTAGCATAACTTTTAAACAAATTGACTTATTCTAATTTGTTTTGCATTGAAAGTCTGAGTCTCTCCCCAGCATAACTTTGGAACAATCTTTGGATCTATTCGAATTTATTTTACATCGAAAGAAAGCTAAAAGAACAAGCTTTCTGACAGTTTATAACACGTTTTATAACAAAAGATTAAAATAAACAAAATCCCTCTTTGAAAATTCTGTTTTCAATAATCTCATATAAGTATCAAAATTGTACTATCAAGTCTCTCCCTAGCATATCTTTGGAACAAATTCATCTATTCCAATTTATTATACATCGGAAGAGCGTTAAAAAAACAAGCATTCCAACAGTTCATAACACGTTTTATAGCAGAAAATTAATATAAGGAAAAACCTTGTTGGAAAATTGTTTTCAAAATTCTTATATGAGCATAAAAATTGTACTATCACGTTTCTCCCTGTCATAACTTTGGAATAAATTCACCTATTCTAATTTATTGTACATTAAAAGAAAGCCAAAAGAATAAGTTTTGTAATAAATTGTAGTAGTAATACGATCAACGAATAAAATCACAAATAAACAAACGCTTGATTTGAAAATTATGTTTTTGAAAATCATCGATAGGTATCAAATTGCACTATCACGTTTCTCCCTAGCATAACTTTTAAACAAATTGACTTATTCTAATTTGTTTTGCAAAAGAACAAATAATTCGAAAGAAAGCGAAAAGAACAAGTTTTCTAACAGTTCATAACCCGTTTTATTTAATTTTCTTTTCGATAATCTTAATATAAGCATCAAAATTGTACTATAAAGTCTCTCCCTAGCATAACTTTGGAACAAATTAATCTATCCCAATTTATTTTAGATCGAAAGAGCGCTAAAAGAACAAGCTTTCATTCAAGTGGTGAATTTACAAATCAAAAA
>JAWQRJ010002734.1:0-13040 GCA_033557515.1 Diorygopyx duplodentatus | reverse complement strand
CCTATATAAAGCCGACCAACATAGCGAACAGTATCAGTTAGTTCTGATGATGCCGTCTGCAATGAGCGGCGAAACGTCAACGGAGAGTTGCTTCACAGACGCGGCGATCACCGGAAAGCCAAAGGATATAGAGTATAGATTTTCAAACGCCGTTATTCAAAAACAATTCAACGTAGCTATAACACATGAGTATAACACATGAAATATATAAATTATATAGTTCATGCCCAATTTAAAACATATTGCGATGGCGTCATATCTTGGACGTTACAAATGAGTTGGTGACGTTTGTAGCGATTATGGTATTATTAAGTCGTTCATGTTTCGGGTCAATTAGCCCATCATCAGGGACGCTACAAATGAGTTTGTGGCATTTGTAGCGATTTTCGTATTGTGTATTTAATCTCCATTTTAAATTGTGATGGTAGCATGTCTTACCTTGCTTTTGGACGAGTTACTTGTCACATTGACTTATTTAAGAGTAAATGTTGTAGCCGTCATTTATTTCAATATATTTGATATTGAGTTTGTCTATTTCGCTGTACATATGTAATTTTTTATTGTTTTATTCGTTATTTCAGATCTATTCTCGTTTTTATTTGTATGATCATTCTTAATTATGTTCTTTTTCTTCGGTATTTCTTTACTGTGCTGTCTTCTAGTTCTCCCGTTTCTCCTGATTATTAATTTAAATGATCTCTTTGTGAAAAAGAAATTATTTAAATTGAATAAGAATCGATTACAAACAGGTAACATATGAATATTATCAACTTTACCTATACAATCAACAAACATCAAGAATATCCAGATCTGAAAGATCCAGCGTCCTTTTGATGGCATATTCACATAACACCGTAATCACTCGTAGAGTAGCAGTCTCCCTGGAAAAAACTCAGCAAAAACTTCTGCAATCAACTAAGTCTGGCTCAGCAGAAAGTAATTCAACTTCGTGGAAAATATCCCTCAAAACGAAGGATAACAGATTTCCGTCCAACGCGTAGCATAACCTCTCTGCGACGACGGAACGGCGCCTCCACGAATTGAATCCATCCACCCAATTCCACCCAACCACGTGGTCTCAATCGGAAAAGACACCAATTAATAAAGGAAAAAAACAGAATTCCTTGCGTAAACTCCACAAATACCACGAAACAAATAAAACCTTAAATAGAAATAGAAAACGGCTGAAGATGACTTCCATATCGTCGGGGTTTTAAGACATTTGGAACACCGTGTGGGTTCAACAAAACGGTCCAAATCTTAAAAATCGAAGAAGAGAGAAGAACGCGCTGCAAAACGAACGAAACTTGAACGGGGGCAGGTTAGTTTATTTTCTTCTTCATCGTCTGCACAAAATAATCTTCACTTTTACGCAATTTTTTGGTTTCAGAACGATCGGCTAACGAGATGAACATCAATCGAAAACTTTGTTGGTCAAGATAAAAAACCTGCTCAATGAATGGAGCTTTGTTCCCTTTCGGGCAGGAGCAGCAAGCCAAACCTTGCATTTACAAAACACAATATTAAATAATTCTGAGCAACCCTCTCTGAATAATGCAGTATTTTGTCCATTTGCGTTATCTGATGTGAATATACATCAGTGATATACATCAAAAGTGCTTCAAGGGTTACGTATTTTGAGTGCAAATCTACTATGAGTTGTTTGTCACGTCTATCTGAGACTGTCATCTTCAAATGTCAGCCTTTGAAGGCTGACATTTGAGCGCCCGTTCTATCAAATTCTTTAGGATGGCCAAACATTCAACATTGGATCCCTCATAAGATCCCTCTTTGACAATTTCGCCATTGTGGAGGCAAATAAACTAACAAGAAAGAAGAAAATAATAACAACCACAACCAACCAGCAATCTGGTCAGACGTATACTATTCCTGCTGTTATAAAAACAGAAAAAGCATAAATTGTATGTGAAAGATTAAAATTCGCAGTGGGTATAGAAAACGAAAAAACAATTCGATTTCTAGTCACAATGCTAAAGAGAAACAATGGTAATACAATAAACACTGATTGGTACCAGAAAAATACTAATAGCTGGAGATATCTATACTGTGAATAATTTCACACTCAAAACATACAAAGAATTCTAGAACAATCACACCGCTATTCGTGAACAACAGGAAAACTTCATTATAGGTCGGAACTATTCTTCACATTTTCCTTTATTTTTGCACTCCTAGCATGTAGTAGATGCACCGTATGCTATTATAGTCTTTTATAATTACATTAAGGGTTATTTTCTTTTGTTTCATACCACAATAGATTTTCAATTGTGTTGTTGTCCGTTCTTGTTTGTTACTTGCTAATTATACTATTTAGGTGATTTGTCTTAATAATTCGCCGATGTATTTTCAACTATTAATCATATTGATGCAAATATGTGAGTATAATAAACAGACATTTCGACATTTGGATAGAACATGGGATACGCAATCCCATCCCGTACAGATCACCTTGATTAATAAAGTTCATTAGCTGAATTAGCGGGAGTACGGGATCCGCCATTTCCACATTTCCATAGTATAAGGAACAAGCTTTCCAACTACACACAAATTACTTCATCAGATCTCGAAACGAATTGTTATTTTATGCGTAAGGTGTTACACGTAAAGGGTCTGTCCGGTTGGGAATTGGCCACTGTATAAAGACGTGTAACACAGGAATATATGAAAATTGAGACATGATATTTATAAATTTGTATTCACGTAAACTGCCATAACAGGGCCGGGAGACTTACTTCACACAGGTCTTAATTATTATTGGTGGTGTTCCATCACCACCAGAATAATTATCATTTAGGTCTGTCAAGTTCTGTTTATGGTTGCTTGATTAGACTACAATTTAACCCTCAATATGTGTGAAAGCCCAATTTTATTACTGCTAAGAGAATCTTTTTTATCATCATTATTTTCTAATCATTATTAGCAAAAAAAGCCGCTAACTAGACGAGCTAACACTATTTTTAATTAGGAATTAATTAGCAAATGCATTTTTTTGTGTGATAGTTTTCAATCGATTGCCATATTTATTCTGCTAACCAACAGAAAACTAACCGCGAAAAAGAAAAACTGATCAAACTGATTGGTTTCATCCGAATATACGATCTCGCTAATGATTTCAGTAACAGGAGGCGTTCATCGGCGTCAGTTGAAAAGAAGGACGCGTTCCGAAATTGAACGCGCGGTCAGTTCGCAGTTGATTAGGGAGTTAATTCCTCGCATCGGTAAACACTCGCACCACGCACGCACACGCGTGCCTAACAGGAATGGGGGGCACGCTTTATACGCTATTCTGGAGCCGGCGTGGCGCGTAACGAGTAATGAAGAGGCGCCAACGCCCCCTTCTCTGTTGGCTTAATTAACGTACGGTCATATTTTGCGCTTTCCTTGGGCCGCCTGATCCAGCGGGAAAGCTCTCCGGGATTTAATGTGGAGGAACCATGGGACGCCAGAAATCTGTTGTGAGGTTTTACGGGATGAAGATCGTGCCCTTTTCATGAACACCGGGGACAGGCCAAATGATGTAGCAAAAGTACGGGGTAGGTCTTTATTTCTGCGACACTGTAGCTCGTGAGCGCTTGTTATGGCGTGGAATTCTGTTCGTTTTATTTAATCATTAGTAAGGGCATTATGTTAAAATACATTAGTTTCTACCAACTGAATTGGTAGATGTGATAAGGCACGTGTGTATTAACATAGAAATATAACAAGACCTCTAAACAGTGCAACTGAATTTCGAGATAGAAATGCGCAAGATCACATTTCCATACATCTGCCCTTTTAGTCCCCCCAATATTTTAAAGTTTCAAATGTATATTTTTTAATTTCTATATGTAAATCGCATATGTTTATATCAATTTTTAATGTTTAGTTATTGACCAATAAGTGTGAAATTAGTAATTTTTTTTCTTAAAACTAAAAATATCTGAGATGCCATATATCCAAATATTGGATACAAAACAGGTTGCATATATTCTCTCTCTCCCAAAATATTTAATTATTTTTAGGGCATTTATTACTTATCTTTAGTGTGTAGCAATGTTCTATATGCCTATTTTTCAGAAATAAAAATAATAAGAATTATATTATAAAAAGCAAAGAAAGACCAAAAATAATTAAAAAAAAATACTGAACTCAAAACAATGCCTCCAAAACGGAAAAGCATTCCATAAAGCAAAAGTGCCATAGAGGAATATTGAGTTGATGATTCTTTGTTCATCAGTCCAATTACTGCATCAGGGAAAACTTCTCAAGAAATCCGTTGCAGCTTTTGCTCAACTGCCTTCATTTTTCAAATAATCAACTTAAACGACCGATTAGATAAAGCCAACCTCTTATTGATGTATTGAAAAAGCGCAATTTTCAGCGAGTATACATCCCAGGTTTAGACGTTGTTATTGATGAAACTCTTGCACCATGAAGGGGAAAGTTGATGTTTCGTCCATATATCCCAAACAAAGCACATACGTATGGCATACATTATTTAAACTTTGCTCGATCAATGGGTTTACATATAATTTGTCTATGGTGGAAAGAGTGAAACAGGGGAACGATATGTTGGTTTAGTGCAAAAGGTATGTGAAGATTTGATGGGTTCATTGTTAAATGAAGGAAGAACCCTGTATGTTGACAACTTTTACACTAATTACGAGCTTGCAGAATCCTTTCTGCTGAAAAAGAAAACCCACGTAGTTGGAACTGTGAGATCATGCAAGAAGAAAATGCCAAAGGAGGTAATGGATAAGAAATTAAAAAGAGGTGAAATGATCGCAAAGGAGGATCAAAATGTCCGTATAAGAATGTCTGTATCCTATCTACAAAACGCAAGCCTGTTATGGTCGAAGTACCACCTAAACCAAGAAGAGTGGTACAGCGGGATGACGATGACCCTGCAATAGCAGGACCATCAAATCAACCACCACACATGAGAAGAGAGAGAGAACCAGTAAAGAAGCCAGAGGCAGTAATCGCTGACAACAAGTTGAAATCTGGGATTGACCTCTCAGATCAAATGGCATCATGTGGAACTACAATGTGAAAAGGAGTAAAATGGTACCGAAAACTGGGAATAGAGCTTCTGCTGGGGCTTGCTATAGTGAATTCCCAATGACATTTATCAAGCAGTAACTGGCACAATATAGATCATACAATCAGGGAATTTAGAAAGCCCATCACAAGAGCCCTTCTTGGCTGTGAAAACAAGGAACAATTTATGAAAACTGAGCACAAGCAAATGCATGTGCTGAAAAAAAAAGGAATATGAAACAACAAACAAGGTCATAAGAAAATCATGAAAAAACTGCTATAAAATATTGAAAAAGGAAGGAGCAAAAGCGCTTATAAAGCAAAAATATCAGAAGACCATTTGGTCCTTCAAGGTGTGAAGGAGAAATCTACATGTGTGTCGATTGTTTCCCTCGTATTCACGAGGAAAATCCCCTAGAATACATATTACAGAAGAAAACGTAGCCAAGTATTTCTTTTTTGGAATTTTTGAACTTACTAAATATGTAATTAAAAGTATTTTCTTATTTTAGTGAGAATTTAAAAACAAAGCAAACAAAAGACTCGATAATGACATACCTCATTAAAAAAACAAACGCATTACAGGAGTTGCAGGTCAATCATTGAAAACGTTAAGGCCCCCTTTTTCAAAAAAAAAAAAAATTGTTGTGTCCCCTTCAATTTTGGTAACAATGTAATTTCACAAATACTGTCCTGATATTACAATTTATTTAATGGGTTAGAACACAATATGCCATATTTTATATAAAATAGTTTTTATACATCAAAAAATATTTATTTATTATAAGAATTGATAATTTTACTGTATTTAACAAACCGTACACAATTACAGAAAAAAAATACATATTTTATTCAACTTTAATGTAATATTAATGCGATGCTTGGGCATGTTTTTGAGCGTAAATTTTCTCAAACTTTGGTGTCATTGAAGATATCGTTGTTCTTAGTTCATTTTCAATCACTAAACGGGATCGAACCTTTGTCTTTAACACGGCTACAGCAGAAAGTCCAGCTTCGCATAAGTAAGTGTTACTTATTTATCTTTCTTTACTCGTAGTCAAAACGTAACAATATTATTTTCTTGTTCAAACAACTGCTTTAACGTGCTGTCATAAGTCGATTATCATTTCTTGTTCTGATGTCTAAAGTCCAAAAGCTTCATACTTCTCAATAAAAAACGGATTTCTTATCCATTCATATTTCAACATGTCTCTAAAATAAAACAAGAATTGCTTCAATAGACTGGTCAAGTGATTATTAATAAAAACTATACTTTCATCTGCAGAAATTGGGTTATTTTAAAATTGGGAAACAGTAACCTTGTCTTTCTGCATCAGAGCATGAATTTGAGACCCTTGCATTGACCCTTGAATTTTGCAAAAATATCCATTAAATACGCAAGTTTTACAAGAAATTTTCTATAATAAAACAAGTTTGCTTCATCTCTGTTATTATCAGTCAGAAATATTCCTATCTCTTCTTTTAATTCAAAAATCCTTCGAAGTACGTTGGAACGAGAAAGCCAACGTACCTCACAATAATATATTCTTCTTATAATACATTTATTATAAGAAGTGCTCTATATTCTGCACACATGTCATCACACAATTTTGTGAAAATTCTTCTTCGTAATGGACTGTTTTTAATAAAATTTACAACTCTTATAATAACTTCAAATGCTGTTACTAGATCCTCACTCATTTGTTTTGAAATAAGTGATTGTCTATTATACAATATGTCCAAATTGCAGGAGGAGCCACCTTTCGAACTAGTGTGTGTAGACAAGCGTTTTTTTTCCTGCCATAGATGGAGCGCTATCTGTGCATAGCCCAACAGAGTTGTCCCACGGAATGTCATTTTAATTAAAGAAATTATCAATCATATTAAAAACTTTGCTTGTTGTAAAATTGCTTACAGAATAACATATCTTCTCTAACATCAGATTGGACAACATATTTTACATATGTAATCAAATGTGCATCTAATCAAAAGTACAAGTACAATCAAAAGTATCTATTACTTCATCTATTTGCAACGCGATATAAGATAGTTTTAGTTTTTCTATTAATTGATCGCAAAGATCTTCAGAAATATCGGACATTCTTCCCATCCTATTATCTGCAAGTGGATTTTTTTTTGTTCGGGGTATTCAAATATGATGTTTTGGTAACAGCTGCATACCCCCCTTACAACAATTTTATGCCCCCCTAAGGGGGCGCGCCCCACAGGTTGGAAACCACTGGGTTAAACAATAAAGGACGCCTCAAGGTAATTCCTATTATAAATAGGAATTACCTTCCTTCAATAGAAGGAAGCATTATACTTTAAAATCATGAACGTACAGAAAGCAAGCCACCAATATTATATAACCCAACCCAACAACATTATAAGAAGTTAAATCGTTGTTACGTTTATTGTAATCCAAATTCAACAAGTAAGTATACACTTTAGGTTACTACGGTATTGTTACAGGTTACTTAAGTCAAAGTGAGTTACAAGTTCATGAAATTAATGGTTTATTAATTACCTATCATCTCGAAGAACAATCTCTCCCTCAGATTACTCTTCCTGAATAAAATTTGTGTGCTGTCAAAGTCCATAACATAACATGGTTGTACTATAAAGCATGCTGAGAGAAAGAGAGCACTAGTTTCTTTTAGATTCGGTATATCAAATGTATGTTGCTTTAGCCTTCTATTAGCTAACAAGATATGTTAGCTAACAGTTTTCTTAATATGTTTTTCGAAAGGGATTTTTTAAATTAGTGAAGAAATCACCCAAATACCAAGTGTTTAGGGTATTCATTATTCACGAAAATACCATATATCTTGTTTAATTCGTTTTTATGGAACTTCTTGTGAAACAACTTCAAAACTGTATTTTTCATGGCAACCACCATATTAACCTTTTGGTTGATAGGATGTTTCGAGTGAAAATTAAGGTAGCTTCCCGAGTTGGTAGGCTTCTGGTACCATTCAGTTATGATTTTATTGTCCTAATTGAATTTATTGCCCGAGTGCATCCAAAAAAGGTCAGTCGTGAACTATAAATGGTTGCTAAAGTCGTTAAAAGAATTCAGAGCAACCTCTATGTCGTGGAGTGGAAATGATAATATAATGTCATCAACATATTTGCTTAAGAACCCTACCTGTGCAGACAAGGTACGAAATACTGGCCAAAATGGGACCCAGGGGGAAACCCATAGGCGTCCCAAAAACCTGTTTGTAAAAGATATCATTATACTTAAAATAAGTAAGACGTGTAAGGAAGGTGTTTTTGTCTATAGGTGTGTTGATGCCAAAAAAAGGGGGATCCAATACGAGATTCAATAGGTCTCAGTGGTTATTCTCTTTGTGTATTCTCACTTATTCTGACTTATATACTCTTTATCAGCCAGCATTTGGAGTAATTTATTATTTTTTCGTTGTATGGTCTCAATGGGATCAGACGGCAGCATAGTGTAAGTGTTATTATCACTTAATAGCTCTTGCATTTTATGCTTGTAATGTAGATATCTGAATTATTTCTAAGAAACCGTCCCGTCCTGGCAGCAACGTCCCCCACACTCCCTCGCAGTTACTCTCACTGAAAACATGTCTAGTAATTATAAAAGCCACCCTCAATCTAGCTGATGTCTCGATCATGAATGCTAATTTCGGACTTTAGATGTCTTCATCATAATATATTTGCATTCCATAATCTTTATTTCATAATGAAACTAAACTGTTTTGTAAGCATGTATAGTGCCAAAGAAGTTTATAATTTTCCGAAAAGATGTAAATATAAATGTTGTCAAAAAAACGTTAAATGACTTCTAGGATGTGATTGTGACTTAATATATAATTAATAAACTGGCCATTGTATTCGATAAGAAATTCAGCGAGGGAGGCACAATCTGTATATTTGAAAATAACGTTATATTACAGAAGAATCAAACTACTGTAAGTTTTATTTGAAACATTTGTTCCTAAAATGACCTACACGAAACTAAAACTTGCATTTACATGTTTTATAGAAAAACAAACTATTCTTAAAGTGGACGATTTTGGCCAAATGACGACAGAGAGAAGTAGTGAGACTGATGTACGTAAAAACGATACTTCTGCACATTTAGACTTTAGTTGCATAATGTATCTCTTTCTATACTAATGAGATTTGGGAAAATAAGAAAGATTTTCTTGAAGCACTATATAAAATTTTGCTGTCAGATTCGAAGACTACTCATGACTTTAAAACACCGCAAGAGTTTACCGTTGAATATTACTGCACATGTGTAAAATCGAAATGGTAAATCTAATAGAGCTAGTAGATGAAATACCTCTGTGTGCATTATAATTGTATTCTGCCAGTGCTCCTCACCACTAAAATCTCATAAATTCGCAAGCATGGGAGGAAACAGTGAAAGCCCCGCTTACTTTATTTACATCACTATTTGATTACATTCCTGTCTGTTACATTGTTCGCGTTCGTACGTGTTATTGGATGTTAAACAGCCAATTCTCCGGCGAGAATAGCATTCAATAGGACCCAAGTACAGACAAGCAACGAAAGAGGGAGGAAGTTTCGGTCCACCCGGATCCCACGCCGGTTCAATTTCCGTACATCTCCCTTCGCCCTCTCCGTCTGCCCCATTTCTTTCCCGCATTTTTCCCCATCCTCGCGCGAGATCCCGCGATCTTTGATGTCGCCGTTGAGCGTCTAATATTATTCTTTCTGTAATAGGACCGAATCAAAACGTCGTTGCAAACGAGTTTCATCATGCTTTATCTCAAACCGTTTTTTTCTTTTATTCTTGTACGTTTTCTTTGGAGGATAAGGGAATTTTATTGCTTTTGATTTTTATTTCGATCCCCCGCTGAGTGAATAAGTTGTCTAACGCTGCATAATGGCACGTGCGTGCATACTTCCATAAGAATTTTAATGTGCAGCGCGCAAAATCTAACGTTACTATCGTAAAGTATAATAATAAAACGTCCCGATACGATGCTTGGCGTGTACTAGCTCATTGTGTGTAGCAATAACGTCTCACTAAAGCATTAAAACTTATCTATTATCTAGGAATCTCTAGGAAATATTATAAAAAATATCCCTTTGAAAGTGGACTTCTATTAAGCACTGTGAGGGTTATAATAACCGTGTACTGAGGACTGAGTGTACTTCAGATTATAAGATTGTAACACGCATTGGAGCAATTTTTTTCGCAAAAGTGATTAATATAGGTCGTGTTAAGTATGCAGTACAGGAAAAATCAATTCTCTCTAGGAATATCCATTATGTTCTCAGAAATAAAAAAAAACTGTTTTGCACAAATAAATAATCAATAAGTACTACATTTTAATCATTTTTATGCATAATCCTTTCTTTATACTTCTGGTAGCTACTTACTTCACAAGAAGTTAGTTTGCTTGATTGATTAAATTAGATTAGATTGTTTGAATAGTCGCTTAACTAATTCCATTTCTGTGATTATCGTCAGTTCATTTGGATATAAACTTATTTCTTATTTATGTATAAATTTACTATAGAGAAAAATTTAGTTTGCATTATAAACTTGCATCTTGTTGTGTTATTTGCGATCGTTGCTCCTTACGGCCGTTTATTACTACACTACTGTTAGATTCAATTAATTGATTACAATTACTAAATATTATTGATTTAGTTATTCAAATAAATATATACTTAGTTGATATGTGAGCAGCCGTAACTTCTTTTGTAAAAGATGTACAATCTTAAAAAACATACGTTAATAGGTATGTTGTTTAAGATTCTACATTTTCTATTATTGTATTACACCTTATACTACATCCCCCTCACACCCCTTAGGTTCTGTTGAAGTAAATGAAAATAAATGATTAAATAAATGAGTCAATGAATCTTTGGGATAAATAAAACAATGAAATTTGTGTGATGTTTCATTTTGTTTCAGGCTTATATTTCTACTAGCGTTTGAGAAAAATGGCTGCACCGTAGTGGCGAAACATATTGTGTATCAAGATAATTAGTTATTTACTATCGAGAAATTAAATTAAAAATATATCTTCCATGTGTTGAAAGCGCGGGCTTTAATAAGACAATCATATAAGTTAAGGTTTTCACTTCACTCTTTGTAATTTTAAAAAGGTATTAAAAATACTGAAATGACTAACTTTACTAATTTATTTGTGTATATTCCAGAACAATTGCAGAGAGCAACTTAACGCCACGGCACTTGATTACAAATGAACTAATGGCTAATGGTTCGAGCGGATTTTATACTCTTTTGCTATCTTCGTGCCGAGATGGCATCTTATTGTGCTGAATTGGCACCTTCTTAGGCGTGTGAGCATATAACTCTTCACCCCTTAGCTTCGACTTCCTCCTGGACGTCGGAATTAGCGGAACTTCTCTTCTTATTCACTTTGCGCATTATCAATAATCGTTTTACAACAAAACTCGAAACAATAATTATGACTATTACAATAATTATGTAAAGCATTACATTATTTTTATTCATGTTAATTTCTAAGTACGGTATTTTATCGTTTACAATCATTGTCATATTTTCTAACACTAGTTTCGGCTGTTTTTCGATTGTTACATTGGTTAACTTAATTTGGGTCACAAAGTTTCTTGGGGCATTATCTACTTTAAAGTAATTTTGTATTATGGTTCCGTTTATGTCATATTTACACTTATTTCTGTTTATAATCTGATATACGCCTTTAAGTATCATTACTCTTGTTAATTTATCGCAAATTTCCTTTATTCTCATAGGATTTTTTAACATAACAATAGTTACGTCGGGATATTCAATTATTTTGTGCGATTTTATCTTTACTTCGTGAAAAGCACATTCTCTTACATCTCCATGAGTTACAATTTTTAATTCACATTTATCCTTATTGTAATGGTTAATTTGATTAAAACATAAGAATTCATGTTCTCTTAATCTATTACAATTTTCTTTCATAAGGATATACATTTCGTCTGTCGAGATTCGGGCTCTACTTGTGCATATACATTATTGATTAATGTTGGTAATGGATACAACTCATAGTATCGATACGCATGATTATCGACTATTGGTATTTGTATTATAAATACATATACATTGTGTTTTTGATATGCCTTTATAGTTGTTAAAGTTTCGATCAAATACACATTTTCCATCAATATGTCAAATGGGAATGAATGTTTGTTATCAAAGTGTACTTGTTTCGTCTCATCAATTAGTTTTTCTGGGGATATCAGTAATGAATGTAAGATATTAGATTCGCAAAACAGGGAATTAACCAATTTCTAATAAAAATAATTAAAGCACGCGAAACGTGGAATTAATGAGAGAAAATAAGCAAATGTCTGTGTTGGGGCTCGAACCCTGCACCTTTCGGTTGCGAAGCAAACGTTCGATCGCTAGGCCACAGTCGCTACTTTGAAATCGTTCTCAATTGGTTGAATATACATATAAGTTAAGGTTTTCACTTCACTGTTTGTATTTTTAAAAAGGTTTAAAAATACTGAAATGACCAACTTTTACTTATTTATTTGTTTGTAGATTCCAGAACAATTACAGAGAGTAACTTAGCGGTACGGCACCTTAGAACAAATGAACTAATGAACTAATGTCTAATGGTTCGAGCGGCTTTTATACTCTTTTCCTATCTCCGTGCTGAGTTTGCATCTTATTGTGCTGAGTTGGCGTCTTCTTAGGCGTGCGGGCATATAACTCTTCCCCCCTTAGCTTCGACTTCCTCCTGGACGTCGGAATTAGCGGAACTTCTCTTCTTATTCACTTTGCACATTATCAATAATCGTTTTACAACAATAATTATGACTATTACAATAATTATGTAAAGCATTACATTACTTTTATTCATGTTAATTTCTAAGTACGGTATTTTATCGTTTACAATCATTGTCATATTTTCTAACACTAGTTTCGGCTGTTTTTCGATTGTTACATTGGTTAACTTAATTTGGGTCACAAAGTTTCTTGGGGCATTATCTACTTTAAAGTAATT
>JAWQRJ010002733.1:0-13042 GCA_033557515.1 Diorygopyx duplodentatus | reverse complement strand
ATTTACACATTGTTTGTAACAATGTGTACAGGAACTATACACCAGTTTATTGTATCAAAAACGTTATTACGTTCTGTCTGCTATTATTTCCTCTATTTTTAATCACATATAATAGACAAATTCCACAATTTTATTGTTGTATTTATTTTTATTTTTTTATAAAAATACTTATTTATTTTGCCAAACACATTTCACGCCAGTTTCCTGCGAATAATTCGCCTGCAAAGGCCAGAGCGATACCTGCAGCAATTTGTTTGTTTGCTTCATATGGGGCGTCACTTTGCGCAGCCACATTTGCATCTAAAATTCAAGTCGCACTGCAGCCGGGCTTTAAAGTTGAAAGCTGCACATCTCACCGGCACACATGTATCCACGTGTATACTGTAACTTGCATCCCGATGTGTGCTTTATGATGCGCCCAAAATAGGCGTCAGTTTCAGCGTTCGAGAGCACAAAGACCTTAGTCCGTAGGCGGTAACAATGGAATTACGTAACATTCACGCAACGCCCGCATCGATGTTGTAATTACGAGCAAATTACCTGGATTAGCCGAAACTTGGGAGCCAACCCAAATTGGTTGTGATGTGACGAGATTATAATGCACCCAGATCTAGCTTAGAGATATTTTATTACAGGGCATTGCTTCATTTTCTTCTATAAACGAAAATGTTAATAATATTAATAATAATAGTATCATTTACCTAGTAGTGGTACTGTATTAATTGAAATAAAATTCTTATTGTCACAATACAACTTTCCCCTTCGCGTTAAATATTGACATACACGAATCGCTCGTATTATAAATAGAACGGGCTAAGGTCAGTGTAGATTTTTGATCGCGATAAACTTCAAAAGCATGCAAAAAATGGCAGCACGTAACTGAATGTCCGATCGCATGTAAATGTTGACTACACTGTATAATAATCACACCAACTTACTAAATAATTTGTACCTGAATTTTTGAAATTTTAAATCCTCTTTCTCTCTGAAATCAAGTATCTTTTGGAAGAATGACCAAAGCATTACCCCTATCTGCTTTAACAGATATTAGATTAGTTTCGCTTTTAATTTTCAGTTTCAGTTCCACTTTTAACTTCCACAACCAATAATGAAAATAATAAGCAGTCGACACTGAACTGATTCAATTAAAAAAGCATTGCATGAAACCATTACAATTTTAACAGCCTACACTGGTGGTTCATCTCCAAAATTATTTACACCAAAACATTTGGAGGAAATTTCAAATAGACATCAATAATGAAAAGGTTTTTTTTTTCTGTTTTTCCCATTAGGTATCCCCATCACCAATAGCATGCACCACATCTTCACCGATGCCCTCTCCAACCCCAAGCACGCGAAGGCCGAGCAGCGCCTTACTACATCCAGACCACGCGAGACTCTTCAAGCTCTACCCGTTGTCATCTCCAGATCAAACCTCCATAGAAGACGAGTCAGAAATCCAAAATGGCCACGCGTCCCCATCGTCGAGTACCACCTCTTCTCTGACGTCGGTTGCCGCGGCTGTCCAAGCAACGGGTTCGAGGTCCAGCGATCCATCCGATAGCAGGAGACGGTCGTCCAGCATGACCACCAGATATTCACTCTTCGACGCTTTGGATTTAGAGTACGCGCTCTTGAGGGCCGCTGCCAGAGGGAGCGTGGGTCCTTATTCGCTGAGCGAAAGTCTGCACAAGCTGACCTTCACCCAAAGCCTGGCTTTTCCCGCCTTGGCGAGGGGTTTGGCCAACAAGAGACGAAGGTCCCAGCAGAACAACAACAGCAGACCGCTGGATCCTTCCGAGAGCGGTTTGAATACTTTTGCGAAAATTGTTACTGCCTTGGTGTTGGTGCTAGTTAGTGTTTTGGTGTTCGCGGTGGTCTACAAGTTCGTGAGAACGTGAGGGTTGCTCTTAGCTCCGTGGGGAGCTGGGTATGGAAACAGATTTTTGGTGGCGAAGAATGTATCGGCGTACCATAAGAGTTCTGGTGGTGTCACATGATTGTGACATTAAGATTGCGTTAATTGGGAATTGATTTATAGGAACCAAAAGAAAAGCGGATAGAAAGTGTTTCGTCTAGTTATTTTCTAAAGAAAATAGTAACTTTGTGATTAAACGATTAAACAAAAAAAGATAAGATATTTTTCTATAATAACCAAAAAATCGAATATTTATGGTAGTATAAAATCGAATAAAACAAACAATTGTTAAAAGAATTTGCTTACATTTCTTGCAAAGAAAGAAAATCATATATCGCATTTAATTCGCTTTTGTGATAAATTGACCTACATTAGGTTACATACGCTTTAAATCTAACCTATCTTTTAATACTAGAAATTTTTATTGTTACGACCTAGCTTAAGTTGAACGAATGTACCATATAAGGGAGATAAACGAAGAGTAAAGATTAAATTCTAATATTGATATATTCTTGTTACATGACAATCAGAAAAAAAATCGAAATATAACACAAAAATCGTAAGTATAATTTATTAATGATAAGTATGCCCTTCTTTGTTATACATTAGAAACGATAAAAGTATTCGGTAACGAAAGAAATAAACCATACATATCGCGATTTTCAATTGACAAAAAAGGAAGTTAAAATTTAAGCATTTACGAAAATATAATTAATAATTAAGAACGCGAATTCGTCCTAGTTTTTCTTAACTTCCTTATTTTTATATTTCTAACGTATTACGTACATTAAACATACAAAAATAGCAATATAGTAATTGCTTGTGACCTAATATGTATTAATACAAAGGAAATATTGTCAGTTTATAAAAATAAAAACAGGAAAAAGAATAATACGTTAAATTATTATTGTTAACGACAATAAATAAATAATTTAAAGAACATGCTGACTTTTTATATCTACCCAATAAGAAGAAACACTGGTTCCCCATAGATTAGTCTTCCTTAGTTATGACTTTTTACTTTCTCTCATATAAAGAGAAAGTAATGCATTCGGTCCAACACTTTGATGGTGAGATTTTGACATATCTGGGCGAATTATGGTATTCTAATGGTACCACTTTTGGCCATTGGTCTGTCCGTCCGTCCGGCTGTCCGTTCCACAATTAGCATACACAATTGTGGTCCACACTTCTGCAAATTTCTAAGCCTTTTAGGTAAAAAAGTTTTAAATAAAAGCTGCACGGTTTCATTCCTTCTCTCTTCTAGAAGTATTTTCATATATACAGGGTACCCTATTTCTTCAAGACCTATGCAACTTCAGATTTTTAATGGCAACACCCTGTATATTATTACATTTTTAGGTTCTTTATGGAATTTGTGGTCTATTTTATTAAACGTACATTCCAAAGTCGCAACGTTTAAGATTTATTGGACATTTAAAGTAAAAAAAAAATATTTTTTACACAAAGTTGGCCTGGGGTTCCAAGGGTTTTTTGAATTTTTTTTTTCATAACCATATAATTAATAATAATTACTAATTTTAAAATATATTACTAATTTTATTCACGTTAACCTGGGTATATTTATATACACACAGTATAGTTATTTGCAATTTTTTTTGCAAAAAATTACATTTGAAACAATGAAACTTTTATTCCTAAAATAAATAGAAATAGGAAAAGTGTTCCTAACAGACGGACGTACAGACAGACAGATGGGTGGAGAGACAGACAGATGGGTGGAGAGACAGACGAATTGCCATAAATGACACTATTAGTCTTAGATTAGCCTAACTAAAATTTTCCATTTATTAAAATTAATAAAAATAATTCAAATTTTTACTATCTTTTCAGAATATCGATCAGAATACATGATCTATATTTCATGGTATTAACTACTTTTTCTGCTTCTCTACATACAAAAGAAAACTATAAAAAGTGTAAAAATGTTGTTTTCAAGTTACTTCTTTATTGTTTATAATAAGTTCACTCCTGTATGGAGAAGATCATTCAAAAATGATACTATATGGTTTTCTTATTTATCAAAACTAAACACACCTTTTCCTGTGAATAAAATATTTTCTCTTTCAAAAAGTCTCATCGATATTTTATTCACAGGAAAAGGTGTATTTTTGAGAAAATCAATATAATATGATATTTTTATTGTTTTCAATTGTTTGTCGTTTGTAATTATTTGTTTGAAGTTTATTTTTTAAAATGAAAAGATAGTTTATTAAGTAATATCAATAGACATATGAATAGAAATAGGAAAAGTGTTCCTAACAGACGGACGTATAGATAGACAGATGGGTGTTTTCTATTTATTGTTAGTTACATCAAAATACATGATTTATACTTCATGTTAATAACTACTTTTTCTGCTTCTCTATATATAAAAGAAAAGTGTAAAAATATTGTTTTCAAGTTTACTTAAACAATGGTTACTTCTTTATTGTTTATAATAAGTTCACTCCTGTGTGGAGAAGATCATTCAAAAATGATACTATATGGTTTTCTTATTTATCAAAAATAAACACACCTTTTCCTGTGAATAAAATATCTTTTCTTTCAAAAAGTCTCATCGATATTTTATTTACAGGAAAAGGTGTATTTATTTTTGAGAAAATCAATATAATATGATATTTTCAATGTTTGTCGTTTGTAATTATTTGTTTGAAGTTTATTTTTTAAAATGAAAAGATAGTTTATTAAGTAATATCAATAGATATATGAATAGAAATAGGAAAAGAGTTCCCAACAGACGGACGTACAGACAGACAGATGGGAGTTTTCTATTTATTGTTAGTTACATCAAAATACATGATCTATATTTCATGTTATTAACTACTTTTTCTGCTTCTCTATATATAAAAGAAAACTATAAAAAGTGTAAAAATGTTGTTTTCAAGTTTACTTAAACAATGGTTACTTCTTTATTGTTTATAATAAGTTCACTCCTGTATGGAGAAGATCATTCAAAAATGATACTATATAGTTTTCTTATTTATCAAAAATAAACACACCTTTTCCTGTGAATAAAATATTTTTTCTTTCAAAAAGTCTCATCGATATTTTTTTATTCACAGGAAAAGGTGTATTTATTTTTGAGAAAATCAATATAATATGATATTTTTAATGTTTGTCGTTTGTAATTATTTGTTTGAAGTTTATTTTTTTTAAAATGAAAAGATATTTTATTAAGTAATATTCATAAAAGATATTTTATTTTGAATAAAATTGATGGACATCTATCATTGAAAAGTATGTGCACTTTGAAACATTTTGAAAAATGAAAGTAAATTATAGCTTTACAGTCCAATCAATTAATTTAATTTCTTTAAAATCTGCTTTAATAATTCGAGAAATTTATTGAAAAAATTCACAGATTGTAAAGAATATTGTACAGCTGTGGATAAAAATAAATTTGTGCGACCAAACGGTGCGACTTTGTACAATGTATGTTGAACAAGTATACTTAAATAAACGGGTACGTTCACACGATACAAAGATACTGGTAGCAGTCCATAAAAATTTCAAACAAATTCGGCACGCGACAGGAAGATGGCGTTAGCAGTCCATAAAAATTTCAAATAAATTCGGCACGCGATATGTCGAAGTGGAATAACTGCTGTATCACAATATTGTGTTTATTAATTGTTAAATTGATTTTATTTACCAGTGTTTATTTGACATGTAGTTTTACAAGATATCAGATATTATTAATATAGTCCTCTATATGATGTATGTGGGGTTTGTTATGGTATTGAAGAAATCTGCAGTATTGTTTGTGTTAGTGTGGAGGTTTATCTTGGAGATTTTCAGGTTTGAATTTTAAAATGCAATTTAGTATAGCTCAATCTGTGCAAATGACTTATAAATTGGTATGGCGGTGGACTTAAGCTGTTCATTTAGACATTCCACATACTGCGTATAGTTTTTAATTTTATCTATTTCGTATGCTGCCAGTAATTCAAGCAAGGCTAAAATTGTGGCTATATTTTGATGTTTGGCCTTTGTTTGATTTTTCTTCCAGTTTCTCCTATATAAATGGTATCACAGGTATCGCATTCAAGGGTGTGTACTCCATTTTTGTATAATTTGCTTATTTCACCTTTGATTTTTACAAGTGTTACTGATATTTGTTTAAAAGGTGTTAAACTTTGTTAGTTGGCATTTGTTGTTTGTAGCTATTTGCCTTATGATGTTGGTGTTTGTTTGTATTATTTGTGGTAAAAAGAATGAGTATAGTTTATAATGAATGGATAATTTTACAAACAAAAATTTACTAATTCAGGTTTGCCATTCATTTGGAATCTCAATGTATATGCTGATTATATTAATCTAGTATCAATTACAGAATCCATTTCGTCAAACAAAACAAAACAAATAAAAGACACATCTTTACTTCTCTAAGTATGTATTTCTCACAAAGTTTTTACAACAAAACTTCACTATTCGAAAAGTAATTGAAACGAAAATTCTTGAAAGTAAATAGTTATTGAAAGCAAAGTATCATAAAAGAATAAATATATCTTAGTTGTTGTTGTTTTTTTACAGAAAATGTAGCTAAAAGTATGTCTTGTTGTTCCCGTTCCAACTATAAGTAATATTTTAGAAATCTCTAACAAATCGTCGATACGCAAACATGAGGGGGTTTACGAAGTAATATTACGAAGCTTCAAATGGTTAATTTTAGATTTTTGAAGGTTATTTTACTTCTGTCGCCGAAAACTTTGATTTTGAAAAATTTTGCATAAAATCCCTTCACGTTTGCCTTTTAATTACTCTTACACTCTAATTAGGGGGTTTCTTTTTCAAGTCGACAAGCTCTAACGACGATTTACCTACCATCTAATCGTACAATAAAATTATCTCACTAAATTACAAGCGTTTTCTTTTACAAAAAGTAAAGTGAGTCATCTTGGTGTTCCTTGGTATACGTATGAAAGAATTGGCGAAGGAAATTATAGCCAAATGTGCGTTAGAACTAAAGCATTCTAGAGCAAACTATTGTTTACGTTTTTTTTCTCTTTCTATACAATTATTTCTGATATAGTATTACGTTATTTACATGTAAGTAGGTATGTTACTTTTTAGTTTGCACTACTTACAGAGATGTTATTATAAAGATTACCACGTATTACCATCATTACTTTGAGTTAATACAGTTGTTTATTCATAGTGTTATTAGATTTATTTTTAAGATTGTAAATCTACTTTCTTCATCTTATTTAGCTTACTTTTTATAAAGTATTGGTATACTGATTTTATAACATTGTCTCTTAAGACTTCTTATATTATCTTTGTCTTATTATAACACCACTGCTTACTTGATATAGTTTGTAGGAAGACTATAATCTGTTTGAATAATTATCGTGTTTTGAATTGAATGTGTGTTAACCCAAGGGTTCCAAGAGTATTTTCGGCCAAAATATAAACTAAAAAATATCATTTAGACCTCTCTGTTATTACGTCATAGAATTGTTGATTGTTTTCTCTTCTGTAACAAAATATTTCTTTCGTCAATCTTTTCAGTTTTACGTATCACTTAGCAAAAGCGTATTTTCACAAGATTCCTTTATTAATATCTCGTCCAGTATCAAAGGTTGCGTAGCTGGAACTCCCTCCATATCGCTGATGAACACGTCTTCATCACTTCTGTTGCCATTCGAGCATTCTATGACAGTTTTCTCATCGGACTTAGACGTCGGGCTGTCATTGGACTCCTCTTCCTCAGTAACCGTTTCCATCGTGTTCATAGCCCCGATTATTGGAGAGACTGGAGCAGTTGGAGGAGTCACCTTCCCCACTTTCCCCAAAAGGTAATACGTCATCAACTGGCCCTTTCCCTTGACCGCTACCAGACCACGCTGTTCGAACTGGTAGCCGAAATTTTGCAAAATTTCGCACGTTTCCTCTGTTACCTAAACGAAAAAAGACGGTGTTAACTCGAAAGAAAATTCACAAACAAAATATGCAACAAAAACGTCATACTTGGATACAGCCAGCTTTTCCAGTACTCTCCATTCTCGACGCTACGTTTACGGTGTTCCCCCATATGTCGTAATGCGGTTTTCTAGCTCCGATGACGCCAGCTGTTATGGGACCGTGATTTATTCCGAGCTTCAGGACGAAGTGGTTGAAACTTTGCTCGTTTATGCTTTGGAGTGCTTTTTTCAGTTCTAGGGCGAATTCCACTAAAAGAGCCAAATGTGCCCAGCGCACTGTGGTTGGATCGTCAGGCTAAAAAGAGTAAAAGAATAACTTATCTTTCTCATTCTTGATGAACAAGATTTAATCAATGTTCCATGAAGAGTGTGTATTGGGTGCAATTTTTAAGGTATTGGCATCATATTTTAATTTTCGACTGAAATAAACTTTGTTGTTCACGCCCAAAAGCTATCAAATCTTGTTACTCCACTTCTATCTATTAAATACAACGTCAAAGTGAATTTCACGGTTCATAAACTGACCCTCTAACCACTCGATTCAATGTGCTATTATAACCACTATCTGTTTTACGCACCAACTGTTCCACAGGAAATTCCACACAGTCACTTTAGGTATGCACAAACCCCCAATTTACACCTTAGGGTTATAACAGATAATTTATAGTTAATTAAAGCTTATTATTACCTTCACATATCTGGTCGGGTTTAAGCCGCTTGCCGCCATATAAGTAGAGCCTATCGTCTTTATTTTGATTACGTCTTGAAATTGTGGCCAACCGAGCAACTAAAAATAAACTTTCGATTAGCTGAAAACTAAGGAAGTATGCTTTAGGAATCCTCAGGATCTTACAGCATCGAAATCTGATATAACTTCGTTCAGGAATCGTAGACACTCCAGCCCTTGGTTGTTTACGGTTTCTTCTGAATAGAAATCTGAAACAACAAATCAAGTGGTATACCAAAAGGTTCGTTAACAGTAAGTAATTATTCACCTGAAAAATTAGGCATAGAAGCGAATAACACGCCTACTTCCGCATAACTTTGCGAGTACAATTCGTCGTGTTGCCTTTTTCTGTTACCCAGGAAATGTTCCGCAACATGAGGAGGTAAAATGTTGTACACCAAAGCCTCGTTTCTCCTTCTCATGTCTGCGGCGCATTCTCTTTGAGTTTCCACTTCTGTCCGCCATAAAAAGAGAACTCTTGCAACTTGTTCCATCTAGGCTTAGCAATAAAATATTTTAAAGTGTACTACACAAAGTAAGGAATAAATACGTACATGTCTGGCTAATATGGCAAGAGCTATAGTTGCTGTAAGTAGCAATGCCGAAAGAGTACACTTCGCTTTGACTGTGCTGAAAGAATTGAGCAAATTAAACGAACAATTAAATGCCTTCCTGATAGTTTTGTTTTCAAAGTTCCTATTTTCTTCTTACCTCGCCCAATAACTTCTGGATTCTTCGCAATCCAAAGCGCTTCCCAGAACGAAAATGTTTACGGCACAATGTACAGAAGCTGTCAGAATCATTAAAAAGGTCCTGCAAATGTAAGAAAGGGAAGCAGGTAGGGAAGCTGCTACCAAAATCAAAACTGCAAAGTAGCTGAAGTAGGATGGGTATAAACAGGTTGAATTCGTGTCTTCGATTGTCACTAGAGAACAGTTCTCGAATGGTTGATGAAGTGGAGCGCAAGAAATCTGAAAGATACATCGAAGAAATATTGGGAAAAGATAATACTGTACCTATAACTTACAGTGTCCAAAATATTAACAGTTGTTAACAGTATGATACAGACTACAGCTAAGATTCTCCTGATCCAAAATGATTCGTTGATACAGTTATTCAAACACGAGGAAAGTTTCTGTGAATTCAATACGGCGTTTTTGAAAAAGTTAAGCAAAAACCATGGATTGATGCATACCAAAGGAATCGTATCCGCGAAAGTTACTACTGAAACAACTATCAGTATTAAACTCCCAAATATAAATGATAACATGTTGAGTAGCCTCCTTGGCAGTATAACGAATTGCGATATTCCAATTGCCAACCTGACCACGAAAAACGCTTGCAAGGTGATGCTAGAAAATGATTCGGTGTGTTCATTATAAGCTTTTTCGACTTCTTGACTGGTGAATGACAGCGTGAAGAATTTTGTACTTTTCATCAGTTCTCTGTGGCCATCCCTATTAACCAGTTCTTTTCGTAACCTGTTTTTGAAATCTTCGGAGTCCTGCCGATGTCTCGTTATTCCAATTTGATTAGAATCCTGAAAGGTTTCAGTGAAAAACATGAAATTATTTGAAAACGTCTACCTCGTCATCTCTTTCGGATGCCAAATCTGCGATGACACAACTGTCTTCTTCTTGGATGATACCTCCACCATTCTGAACTTCCGGATTTACATCAGCGGCAAACTAGAAATTAAAAAAAAATTGAAGAGGGGATTATCTGCTTTTCTTCGTGTTTGTTTTCAAAAATTAAACTTTATGGTTTAAAAGTGTAAATTTCCATGTTCACACGTGAAGGGCAGGTTAGATAATCTCAACGCGGCCTACTTCCCTTTCTGGGTCACATTCACGTTCAGTCACAAAGGCCACTACGATATATAGACGTACCGGCTTCAGCACCTTGACAATAAAATAGGTCTTGAGGCCGGCTATCCTTAGGGATTCGTCCCTTTTCTCACCAAACGCTGCCTCCACTTCAAATTCGCCGGTGAGGAACGACAGGGTAGTGGCAGAAATGTGCACCCTCCTGAAAAATCGAAAGAGGTGTAACAAGGGCATTCACGTGCTGCTACTTATATCAAGATTTACAGGTTACTGATATATAATCCTAATACAACGAGGAGCATAATCTTCAAATCAATATTCGTGGGGTAATTTTACATCGTGATTCAATGAAGATGAGAAAACATGTATATTAAGACAGGATTATAAGATTGCTAGAGAAGCAAAATTGTGAAACAGAAGACGTGTAAAGAATTTGTGAATAAGTGATTATTAACAAGAGAGAAATAAATAAGAGAGCCTTCCACCATTAAAGTTGGTTTCTAGTCGATTTCTTCCGAAAACTCCTCAAAATCCACTCTTCCCATTATTCTGAACTGCGAAATCTAATCAGTTTACTGATTCGATTGTAAACTGTACTTTCCCACTAATGGGAGTCGTATAACGAGTTTCCCGGCCTAATTAAGTCTTTTAATTGCAAGACGAGTCCCACGTTTGGCTTGCGGGTAAGATGGAAGTTCCATTAGGAGGTAAATTGACAAAAGCAGAATGCGCCTCACCCGGCCATGCCAGAACTTTCCATCTTGTTGGCGAGTTCGACATCTTTGGAATAGACGTCGAATTGCCATTGGCGTTGTCCTAAGACACCTGCTAAAACTGCCCCAGTGTGAATTCCCACTCTCATGTCTACTGGAGAATTGGTTGTTTGCTGAACGTATCTAGAACAAGTAAACACGTTAACGCTGAGGATCTTTATGTAATAAATAAAATAAAATAAATCTTTAGTACGGATAGGACAGATTGATAGGTAGATGAATTATCACAGAGAATTCATATTGGCTGAATTGGCAAAGACAAATATGTGTCTTTGCTCATCAAAACATCCGCACTTAACGCTTGACATCGCCTAGCACGGCGTCAATCAAGGCCAATTAGACCTTACACAACAAAGGTTTAACTGAGACACAGTCGAGAATGTCGTGTGCGCTTGTTACATCAATGGAAAAGCAAATTTATTGGGTAATTTCACCCTGGTTGCAACCGCTTCGAGTTAAAACAATGCCCCGACGGCTTGGGTATCGATTAAACTTGGTACGCGAAGATAAATAAAGGGAAAGTTGTATAAAATCGATTGCATTAAAAATAACTGTACAATTTGAAGGTTTGCTTTTAATCCCTTTAGGTGTATTATTAAATTTTACCCAATACATTTTCTACATTAATTTTAAATTGTAAAACAATAACAAATGTTGAACAATATAAAATGTGAAAATTTGGATCAAAGTAGCATGTCGTAAAATACAAGGAAAGAGTTCATTATCAATTACGAAGACAAGATCCCAGATTATCAATGACAATGCAATTAAAATTCTTCTTTAAAAACTGCATATAATATGAGAATTTGGTTCTAATGGATCTATTTTAAAATGTTACACAACCGCTTTATCTGCACGTTTTGTGAATTATTATTTTTTCTTCATAACACGAAACAGAGAGATAGCAAGTAACAATGGATAATCAAACATTTCATGAAACAAGAACGTGTGTCAGAAGAAAAATAAACGAAGTAAACGAAAAAAGCTACGAAGAATTTGTTTTAAAACTAATTAGAAACTATAAAACAAACAATAGAACCTCCTGCAGTAAAATCAAAGTACCATCGCAAAGATTAAACAGACATTAACCTTTTGTTTCTCAACCTTTTATTTACTATTTGCTCCTTTCCCAAATTGATTTCCGATTTGTCTCGAATGTACTAGAATAGCGGCTATATATGTATACATATATTGTATACTGTATATATTCAAGAAATTAAATCTTCAACTTCAAGGAACAAATATATAAAAATAACACTTATCTTGAGATGTGAGTGACAAAGTAAATGCTTTTTACAGACAATCGGAATTATGGAACTAGAACATTAAACAAAAAAAAGAACAACACTGAAGATCAACACATCAAAATTGATTTTGCAGCCTTCGACAATCATTTAGACATGCTGACAAAAAAAAATACAAAATATTATTACCGATAACAACTTAATAAGATACGAGTGGGCTAGGAATTCATTTCCAACTGCCCTTGAAGGTTTTTGAATTGAAGAAGAAGAACAGTACATAGATCTTGGTAAGTAACGAAATCAAAAGACAATTTGGAAATAAATCACTGTTTGCGTTTTGGACCTGGTTGGATCATGAATTTTCTGAGCTTTTCGTATAGTAATTACAGATTCCTACATCCAATCTTTGAGAAATCGGATTTTCTGCTGTAACTGCACTAAAGAAGGAAGTATAGGTCTTATGCCCGGTTGCACAAAACATCCCGTAAAGTTAATCGGAGATCAACGAGCCGTTAGCCAATCAGATTAGAGAATTCAAATTCAGTCTTCAATCTGATTGGCTAACGGCTCGTTGATCTTCGATTAACTTTACGGAATGTTTTGTGC
>JAWQRJ010002732.1:0-13044 GCA_033557515.1 Diorygopyx duplodentatus | reverse complement strand
TGTAAGAGCAGTATGCCGTTCCATAGCAAAGTTTAAATTCTTCCCTTCTCCGCGTCGACGTATCACCCTTCTTCGGCCATCATGGGCCCACAAACAAAAACGGGACTCATCACTAAAGACGACTTGATGCCATTCATGCGCCCAATTCACTCGCTCGTTGCACCATTCCAGCCTGTGAGCACGATGACGAGAGTGAGAGGCAAACACAAAACAGGCCGATAGGATCGTAGGCCAAAAGATCTTATTCGGTGATATACCGAAGCCATAGATACTCTTCGTCCCAAAGTTTCAATCCAATGTGGTTGCCCACAGCCCGTGTGATCGAAAATCTATCTCTTAGAGCCAAAATACTTAGATGGCGTTCTTCGCGATCGGTGATCCTCCTGCGACGTCCAGAACTTTAACGACGCTCGTGCGGACCATTTTGACCAGCATCTTAACACTGTCGCCACATTGCGACCTACTCGGTTAGCAATTTCACGAAGCGAAAACCCTGTTTCTCTCATTCCAATAATGCGACCTCGGTCAAAGTCGCTTAACTGGCGATAATTTGCAATTTGTCGAATTCTAGGCATTTTTGAGAAGATTGAAAGATGTAATGTGACAGAAAAACTAATCAAAGCGTAATAATTTTTATAAAGAAGCCCTTGGAAGTTTACTGATTTGAAGATTTAATTCACAAAGAAAATCATGAAAGCGTTGGAATTTTTTGTTAAAATTTAAATCACTTCTTTATTACTTCAAAGCATACCTTATGTGCAAATTTCAAGTATATTGCTCAAGTAATGCTGGGTGTTGGGGTTTTTATTCAAATGAGTATATATGCGATAAAAACAAAAAAAAATACAAATAAAAATGCTCCTAAGTCAAGTATAGAATTGTAACTGCACTGTTGTGGGAGAAATTAGGTTGGTGCGATGTACGAAATTGGAAAAAAATTACTATGGAATGTATTCGGCGTAGAACATATTAAAACTCATAAGGCATTAAAATAACCCTAATTCTTATTTATTTTATATTTATATAATAATTATTGTGGTTTTTTTTCGAACCAATAAAAACGGTATTATTCGCGAATAGAATACACTTATTAGAATAGAGCACATAATTTTAACATTAAGTTAAAAATAAAAC
Organism: Diorygopyx duplodentatus; assembly: GCA_033557515.1. Lineage (NCBI taxonomy): Eukaryota > Metazoa > Arthropoda > Insecta > Coleoptera > Scarabaeidae > Diorygopyx > Diorygopyx duplodentatus. The sequence goes on along the minus strand of JAWQRJ010002732.1, from coordinate 11,910 downwards.
AGTTAAAAATAGTATCATTATCAATTTTTGCATTTTATATGGCAAGTATTTAACTTTAAATGACCAAAATCACAGGAATGCATTATTAATACCGCAGCTTATTTATATTAATATTCTACTTGGAATATATTTCTTTATTACTAGGACATTCAGATTTGTAACTATACGCCGAAATCTGAGCAAAGGATTTTAATATTGTCTATATGGTGTTCGTCAAAAATGACGAACAATTACTTATATTATCAGTAATTGTTGAAACTTCGCAATACATCCACACGTACGTAAAAATACTTGATATCAATCGTTTATTATTATTTATCACTTACTAAAAATCCGACCGTTCCGAATTAAAATACAAATATTTATTTACTATGATTCACAATGTTCGTCACATGAAAGGTGTTTAAAGTCAATAATATTGGGAAAATCACAAGCCCTACATTACATTAAAAACGTTTATAAACATAATACTGCCACATGATATCACATGTGATATCACGTGTGTAAGTCGTGATATCAGGTAATTTCGCAAATAAGGTATTTTCAGGGGGGATCATCAATTATGATAATTTTTTATGTTTTAGTTTATAAACGAATATCAGATTTTTTCGAACTACGCTGGCGGCTACGTAGAAAATTGCATTATGGCACGAATTTCAGTCCTTGGCGTTATGTCGTAATCAATAACTTAGGGTCCACGACTACAATAATTTATGGAATTAATTTGTTCCGCTATGAAATTTTAATGCGGACTCCCCATGCAATCCAAACGACTATCACGTTACTATCTATTATATCTTTAGCCAATTACGAATGCCGAAAAGCAATTTTAGTTACAAAAACAAATAAGGCTAAATTTATGAACGTTCTGAATGTTTGTTTCCACACGGTGGTTATTTTTGGATCTACTGAAGATTAGCAGTACAGTACTACAAGGAATGTTGTTCAGTTATAACCAACTGTAATATGCGAATATTTATAATAACATATTGTTCTAAATAATTAGTAGTTTTGCTTTACAAATATACTCCCACGCTTTACACTACTATAGATGCTTTAAAATGAAATGTAAATAACGCACAAAATGGAATGGCCAACACAAAATTCTTGGACGGTTTAAAAATAGGACATATATTTTTGGCTTGCTTCGTTGCCATTAATTTATTGACACCGATATTATCTACAGATAAAAATAAATAATTATACAAAAAGTATTTCTAAAATTTCACAAATACTAAATATGTAAATAATTTACATACGCAGTATATTATTTGTGAAATTTATTATTTTTATTTATTATTTTTTTAATTAAATTTATGGGTATATACAACAATATTTAGACCTGTTGGTAATTCATTCCTTGAAATAAAAAGTGAACGCACTTTGAATCTATGAACAGGATGCTTTATCGGAAACGCTTAAAAGTGCTTATATTCGAAATAAACCATGAATGACCATTATGACCCAGTGTTTGGTGTAATTTACACCAAACAGTTGCATAGAGCGCCATATCGGATATTTCTGTAATTTATACTTGGAATTCAAAAATACATATATCGAAGAGCTCTTAAAAATTAATAACATATATCATGTTATATGTCATGTTATATACCTGTCAAAGATAGCGAAAAGTTAACCCCGACCTTTTATCAACACTGTGACCATCCGGAAGTCAAGAAGTACAAGCAATGACAATAAAATAAATAATCTTTCTAACTTAACTGTGTTTGGTTTCGCAAAACTGAAAGACGTAATAGATTACAAATGCGACTTATGCGAATTTTACACGAGTAATCAGTAACAATGCGGAACAAGCACTTTTCGAAATTCCACTTCATTGAATGTAATGTTATGGTTATATTAAGACGTATATGATAAAAATGCACTATGCATCAGAATTTTTTCACTACAGTTACCACAAGAAAGGAATTAAAAGTGGAAAAATATACAGATATAAGATATTCCACACAAAGCGTTTTCCAATGGGTAAGTTGGTGCCGACAAAAGCTTTGAGTCTAAGCAATAAACATTAAATCATTTATATTACCCAATATAAGAGACATACGTTAGCTATGTGTTTCAATTTCAAGGTGTATTTCTGTTTAGCCGAAATGTTTCAGCACTGCGCCTGAAAAATCTCACTTTTGGTTAGGTAGACTGGTGGTTTGTTATTTTAACGTCAATTTACGATAACAACAATGCGATTTTCTTGAATTTATTATTTATTTCAATTGTGAATTATTTATTTAAAACTTTATGCATATATTTAAAGCAAAAAGGTAAAATGTAAATATATTTTTACGCGTTTCCTAAAGGACTTTCATCCATTACTATTAATGAAATCTTTTTGTGCTATTATAATAAAATAATTTTAGTGCAGGGTCTTCAAGTGCATATTTCTGTTACCTTTTATGCGAATTTTATTAGTTATTAATTTTTGGGACAATGTCTTCAGAATATAATGACTAAGAATATGATTTGCTCGTTAGAATTACAAAAAACACACTGTTGATAAATTTATGTATGAGTAAAATTATATAAAAATTCAAATAAAAGAAATTAAAACAAAATGTATAACTTTTATTTTACAGAAGGTATGTACAGAATGTTTTCTAACTTTTGTAAATTTCCACATAAAAATGGCGCAAATTTTTAGGCGCCATCTTTTAAGTGCCATAGCTCTTTTGGGGACTCCTTTAGGGTATACCTTTAGTTTAGAAGGTGTTATTATCACCTTAAAATTAGACATACAATCATGCAATGATTGCTATTAACTATAATAGAGTCCGAAAAGAAGTCCGAAATAAGTAAATAAAATATGTGCGAAAGCTCATCTTCCTGCTTCAAGTTTTAAAGTTGTCCAAACTTTATTTAGTATATATAAATACTAATATAATTATTATTATTTATATTTAGTTTTAAATATTTTTTAAATATTCAAAATTTTTAAATAGAAACTAAACACGTTTTTTTCACAATTTTACACACACTCAATTCTAATTTCGGATCGAATTTTAGCAACTTTAGTTGATACGAATCTAAGGCTTGGCAACTTTCTTAGTAACAATTATTAATTGTTAGTGTTGTTTTCACTATACATTGTCACTACCTTAACGCTACGATAATGAAAATGTCTGAAGCTAAAGTATAATAAGTTATCATGTTAAAAATAATATGGTGGGTGAAAAAATATTGAATTCTTCTGATTAGCGAAAGTATATTTATTTCACCCTATATGTTTCGAACTGTGTTCGAAACATGTAGGACAAAAAACTATTAGGAACTAATAGTCTACTTTTACTGGGTATATACTGTTATACACTGGGTATTATACTGGATATATGTTGTTGTGGTAAAGAAGATAGATGGAATGGGCAGACACATGACAAAAATTAAACCCATTCCATCTATCTTCTCTGCCACAACAATATCCATAAGCTCGAAATTGACAAGTATTTTTTTCTTTCTTGAGACACATTGCCTGTGCCCAACAGAAATAGTTTTTAACCCATATTATTACAAATTTCGTTCTTGTTTACCATACTGATTTGTTATACGGACACTTTCTTGCATACACACACGAATTTTGCCCAGAAAAAAAATGCCAAAATTTTACATCACAAAAATAAAGGCTACGAACTAAAATTACATGAAGGTTATGAAATTGACAAATCCAAAAATACAAGACAGGGCATAAAAACGCTGAACGAAGAAATAAATCCAACAAGATCCCCCTTTATACTGCTTCCTTAACAACCCCTACACTTTGTGAACCCATACACCTGTACACATAAATAATTATATTTAATTATTAACTAATTAAGTTGGTTTATTAACAATATGAAATTGAAATAAAACAGCGGCCACATATATATATATCACTTAAATATTAAAATGTTGGGTTTATTACTTAGTTTAGGTAATAATCACCTAAATTAAGTAATAAACCAAACATTTTAATATTTGGTCGCTGTTTTATTTCAATTTAAAATTGTTAATAAACTAACTTAATAAGCTAATAATTAAGTATAATTATTTATGTGTATATGTGTATGGGGTTTGGTTATATTAGGTGATAGTTATCACCTAAAATAAGTAATAAACTCAACATTTTATTATTTGGCCGCTTTTTTATTTCAATTTTATATTGTTAATAAACTAACTTAATTAGCTAATAATTAAATATAATTATTTATGTGTATAGGTGTATGGGTTTTGGTTATATTAGGTGATAGTTATCACCTAAAATAAGTAATAAACCATACATTTTAATATTTGGCCGCTCTTTTATTTCAATTTCAAAAGTGTTGGGGTTATTACTTGTTGTAGGTGATTATCACTGAAAATAAGTAATAAATCCAACATTTTAATATTTGACCGCTGTATTATTTCAATTTCGTATTGTTAATAAACTAACTTACTTAGTTAATAATTAAATATAATTATTTATGTGTATAGGTGTATGGGTTTTGGTTATATTAGGTGATAGTTATCACCTGAAATAAGTAATAAACCAAACATTTTAGTATTTAGCCGCCCTTTTATTTCAATTTCATACGTGTTGGGTTTATTACTTGTTTTAGTTACAAGCAGAATACAATATTTTTTCACCCAATCAATTAAAAATAATAGATATCATAGAATGTTAAAGTGTTCACGTTTTTCATCATTGGAGATAAAATTGCATTGTCTTATGAAGGATTTTATGAATGTATCTATATGGATGCGAACCAGGATTTTGCGATTTTTGTGATTCTCTCAATGAAATTTTTCGATTTTTGTGTCTCAGTATCATCACAAATAGATGGAATATTCATTATATCACTGACAATAACAACATAAAATACCTTGTCCATCCACCAGGAAACTATAGTTAGCTGAAACTAGCTTTTCATCAAGAAAAATATAAAGATTAGTTCAGTTTTATCCCATTGTTGTGTTATCTTGCGAAACATAACACAACACATTGTCATAAAACATACGTAAATGAAATACGTGAAATTATGAAGAAGTAATTCCTGGAACTTACCTTTTCTTTTTTATTTCTCAAATTAGAAATATCAATGGAATTTATTAAAACAAATGTTGAAATAATTATAATTTAAGGTAAGAAAAATAAAATTATAATAATTTTTCAATATTATGGCTCTCGCATAAACCAAACATAGTGTTTATTGTTTTAAGTTTCACAATTTATTTTTCTGTGCGTCATAAAATGTGCTTCAAATGCAACATCTTGTCACAACTTGTTTCTAGGTATATCAAGGTTAGATGCGCAGAAATTCATAGTGATATTAGGTGGCAGCAAATATTCATTTCACCTAACGCTCTAGGCTAGTTCAGATCCAACGTATAATATCTGAACAAAATAAAAATGTTGCGACTCTTAATTACTGAGTCCATAGCTTAAGCTACCGATTGCTGGTCCCTGCATTATATTTAACAGACTATCCATATACAACCATTAATTTACCCTTCTCAAGCACCAACTTTCTATTCATAAGGTCTGTTTTATTTCGATGCATTTCTGTAAATTTGAAAATTTGTGTTATTTTAGAAGAATATTTGAATTTTTGTTTATTTTTGTTTATAAATACGTGTCGATTTTAATTGTAATATTCCATAGTTAATAATAATAATATAAAATTGTTAAAATATGTTATCATTTAATATAAGTACTCAGAATTTCACTTCAGAATTTTATACTTCTGACATTAATGGTATAGTATCTAAACTATTTTGACTCACGTATTAATTCATGTTTATAAATTATTGGAGTTGATAGTTGGGTTAAATTATTTTTAGTTGAATTTTAACAAAAACCGATCATAAGTACATATAGATATTGAACAAACGCTGGTGAAAACCCTGAAACGCTTACATAATAGCCATTACTAACCGTTTTTAAAAAAAAAAGACTTGAATTTCTTTTTAAGTGCAGTTTATTTATAAAATTAAATTAACACTAAGTTTTGGAAGCAATTTAAAATAATAAAAGAAAATAATTTCAACGAAACGTTAAAACAGCAGAATTTCTTTTTCTAGAAAAAAATCCATTGTACAGAAAGCTTCCTGGCCCGAGTCCTTAGAAATCAATGAGCAGAAATAGTGAATGGAAAATCCCCAAGAGAGAGCTAACGGTCTACCAACCAGTGCCTCTCAAACCTGTTATGTGTTGGGTTTGCATTTAAGAACGCATACCCATTGTTACAGAGCTTAGAAGTTTGCCTTTACATAACAATGAAAAGAAAATAAAGGGAAGACGTAAACTAAATTTCTATTTTGTTATGTAAATATTTTAGAAACTTACAGCGACACCAAGTAGTAACTACGAAATAAATAATTCACCGTCTATTTGTATATAAATCAATTTAATTTCAATACAAAATGGCTTCGCGAAGAATTTAAAATCAAAAGTTGACATAAAACATTGTTACCAAAAATTAAACTTCAAATATCACTTACTTTCATGTACCCGTGCAGTGGGGCCAATGTTTCATTTTTTCTCTCGAACTTCGCCATGGTCGCTTCACACAATTTTTACTACTATGTGCACTTCCTAACTTCACGAGGGATAAACATAGAATGCGCCATAAGCACAGAGCGCGCGGTCTAACTATACCTCCCCTCCTCTATGCTATTCGCGTACCTAAGCACCGAAAACGTATATTCAAAATTAAGTCATTCGAATAAACCATCAAGTGATTGATCACAGTTGCAATTGCGAAACATACCTTAAAGTTTTTCTATAAATTCTACCTTACCGACATTTTTGACAATTGAAATCTAACCGATCTAGTGACATATATCCGTCTCGTTCAACTGTAAAAGGGACAAGGTTAAGAATCTGCTAGAAGGTGGTACTTAATTGGAGATCAACCAAGAGCCTCAGGAGCCTTGAGTGAAAAGATGAACATGTGGCCAACGAATAATGACATAAGAAAATGGTTGTGGTGTTGACAGTTTTAGATTTTCTGGAATGCAAATAGGCTGTTGAATATGCAATGACCGTGCATAAGAAAACGACTACAATGGGGATATGCAAGCATGACTTTGTCATAAAGTCTATTTTAGCATAGAAAACGTGCTTTCAGTAAAGCGAAAGGGAGCTTTTGTTTTTCCGAATAAAAAAAACAGTAATTTACGTTTAAGGTGCATACAGCTTTTGTTATATGCACCAGTATTGATCCTGCAATTTAAAAAATGATTTTTAAAGTGAAATTACAAATGCAATGCCTAATGTGTGAAAACATATTTTTCTACGGCCATATTATAATGTAAAAACGAACATATTATTATTTTTAAGAAAGATGCACTAAAGATGACTGTGGATATAACTGAGAGCGGTTTGGCAATACAAATAGGAGTAGTTGTCAAGCTCGATGCCATGAAGGTAGCAGAAGATCTAAAAAGAACCATCACCCTAAAGATTACGAAGAAGAAGAATCTCTCTGTAATCACCCCTGAGTGGTATAAAAGGTTGTTAAAAACTAAAATAATCTAACAAAAATGGTGGCAAAATTGTACAAAGAGATCATATTTATAAAACTGATCAAGCGACCTCAAAATATGTTGCTACTCAAATTTATTGCTAGAGCCTACAAAAGTTTGTATTCTGAAATAACTCGCTAACTTTTCCAAAAGTTGTTTTTAAGTCAATGGTATTTGCCAAACAAAGTTTATTATTATTTTTAGTTTGTCGTACTTCTGGCATAATTGGAAGAAAATATGTAAATACATACTTCTTTGGAATACTAATGATTGCAATGCTTATTAAAACTATTTTATTATGTTCTTTAATAGCTACTAAGGAATATACTTAGGAATTGTACGTCACTATACAAAAACTATGGAACAGAATCATGTATGAATACGCGAATCTTGTAAATATAAAATTTTTTTAATTTGCATTTCTGTAAATAAGCATTTTTGTAAGGGAACCTACTGGCCACAATTTTTGTAACTTCACATAGTTGTGGGAACATTGTTAAACCCTCTAACAGTACTTTTAGCCACAGTATTATCTTCTTTCACTCTATCCTGTCTAGAAGAAGCCTTCTTACCTGTCCCTATTGTATCACTTTTTGCCTTAACTTTTGCATCCTCCAGGTAAGTGGAATTCGTTACAAAAAACATGCCTATTAAATCTTCGATTTCCGGTGACTGTGTACCCTGACAACAATACAACTTTATCTCCACATATTTCCATCATGACGTATATAACTTTTGTTTTTGGAAACGTTCCAGAAAGAAGCATTTTTTTTCAAGACATGTCATCACATATGTAGACTCTATTGACATTGATCTTGAGATACTTATATTATTTCAACCTTCAATAAAATATGGGTCATACCCTTTTGTTATTTTATTAGGGATGCCATAATCATAAAAGAATGAAGTAGAATGACAGGTAGGAAAATTACCTAGCTGTGGGATAATAGGCTTGTTAAATAGGTTACTTGGGGTATAATAAACCTAACTTAATTTTAGGGCTCCGATTTTAAAGCATACCTCTAGATATGCCGACATAATTATGAAGTAAAATGACTAGATAAAATAAATCAGACGGTGAAAAACGAGTTTAGAAAAAAGTCATTAAAAATAACATAAAAAATCGGTATATTTTCCTTGAAATAGTTGACGAGTTAAATTACTAAACGTTTTTGTCATCGCACTTTGCATGTACTTAGGTGACGCATCACTTTTAACCAAATATTTGTGTTTCAATAAGTTTATACTGAGAGTCATGTTAGAGCTCATTTAGACTGACCTCGTAGTTAAACAGAACAAACCACTAACTATAAGTATAAAATGTTTACAGTGTATAAACCTAATAAAAAATATAATTTTGAGGTTAAAAACTGCTAAGTTTCGATAATTTAAGTTAGAGAAATTAAACTTGACAATAATGTAACGTTGCAGGGATAATTTGATAAAATATTATAGAAATGGGAACACGACTTGATCGTGATTAAACCTCTTACCATATAAGGATCGTCCATAAATATAAAAAAGTATTTTTATACACAATATTTAATTAAAATTAAATGAGTTCCATTAACTTAATATAACCATTAATATTACCCACTAAGTTAATATATAGAGCTAGCCTTGTGTTAACGTGATGTAATACTGCATCTTTGCGAAAAATTTTATGCAATACACAAGCCTTCGTTTTGAACTAGAATTGAGTAAACTTCAGCTTCAAAAATAAAAATCGAAGTAATTAAGAGCAGGTGACCTTGAGAGCCACTTCACCAGTGCATCAGTACTATGCATTTCTTCTGGTGGGAATGTCATATCATCCATCGGAAGTGCGCTGTCAAAAAAATATAAATATCTAAATGTGTATAGCTTCTTTGCACATCCTCCACAGGACATAGATAATAACGGTTCCTCTTTTAGTATCCAAGTACCTGGAAGACCGCTCGGGGGATACAAACACAAACAAACATTGTTTCCCACCCCTAACAGAGCTTACCGGTCTCTTAGTTTTGGTAGCGCCATCGTGTGGTGAAATGTAAAACTAACAGACCGAGCTAGTTCCGTTCTACCAGTACCCGATGGCTCCCTATATCCGCAACCTATCTCAATCAATTTCCCGCGTGTAAAACACAAAAAAAAACAACTTTTCTGTTTCCATATGTGCCCGCCCGTGTTTCTATATGTGCTCGCCGATAGATCCCGCCAGCAGTTGATATCGACCGGCAACTTAAAGCTGTCTCCCGGATCTGGGGAAGACATACACACACATACATACAAGATTAACAGCATCTTTTGGTATAATTGTGGATGTCATTCACCTTATGTCCGGTTGAACAAACCGCTGCTGTTAAGTTAATAAGCAGTTAACAAGTCACTAATCAGATCACAGAATTCAAATTTGAAAATTTCAATATGCTAACGTGAGTGCTAATGATTTGTTAACTTGACAACAATGTTTTATGCACCACATAACTTTTATACCTGTATTTTCGGAGAAAGGCATCGAAGAAGCTAATGTTATCGATCAAACTTACTATTTTAGTATTAGGACACAAAACAATACAATTATTTTACTATTGCTTAATCGGTTTAAACTATATTGGTGACAAACGATGTAAACTGGCAAACCAAGCTGTCAGTAGTTTTCGCTTCAGTAATAAGCGAAGATAATTAATTGGCGCTTTACTGTCCTAAGCTAACTTGATTACTGTATTATAATTTAACGCATTTTATTGTTAGCTATAACGCTAGAGGATTTTTTTCTGAATAAACAATCATACCTACAACGAAAATGCAGAAACAAAACAGACTTATGTAAAAGAGTGCAAAATGATTTTTTTTTCATGCTTCTTTATTAATATATCTACGGTATCGGTTTCGGTTTGTAAAAAAACCATCATCAGTCGAAATCTACACAACAATAGAAAAAACGTTTAAAAATATATGTTACAAAAAGGTTATTGCATGATCAATCTTAAAATATATAAAAGAATTTATAAATATGATAAAACTTACGTCAATGTAAATAAAGTATCACAACTATATAAATATATATTTAAAAACGCTGGTTGGAAATTGAAACATTTAACAATTTGATGGGAAAATATAAAAACGAAACGAATAGGCGTGTTGACAACCATACAATGAATAAAATTTTTATGAAATATATGGAGTATATTTAAATCTGGTTTGGGTCTAAAAATATGTATTGCAAAATAACCTTATAAATCTGGGCAAACGCAACAACATTACAAACATTTTGAAAAGTAGAAAAAGCAACAAAGAAATGATAAATTTAGTATGGTGAATAGGGGTTTCTAATCAAATTTTATTTGTTCGCTAAGGAGTGTTCCATTGTTATTATTTTTCCGTTTTTCAATTTCTACAGCAAGTTCGTTTTCTTGCCATGCGGAGTGAAGTGCATTTTCAAAATCTACACTGTGATCCGTTTCTATCGATGTTTGTAAAGAAATGAAGACGGTTTAACCAATGCAAAATTTATTACAAATGTGACATTGTATTAGGTAAGTACTTAAGTACAATTTTTCCGTTGTCGAGATTTTTTGTGTATAATTTTATAATTTTATACAGGTGTGATATTATAATTTTTGAAACTGTTTTTAGCTATCAAATTTGTATAATTAAAGGTCAGAGATCTAAAGCAGTGCATTTTTTGTTGTTTTTTTTTCGTTTGAAGGTCGTTGGGATAGGAAAGGGGTGTAAAAAAGGGACAATTTTTGATTATTTGTTTGTTAATTAGATTATGGATGCATTTCAGTGGAAAGTTGTTATGTTTAGCAATTTAGAAAATGAATTGTATTTCTTTAGTTTTTTTCTAAATGTCATAGTTGAATATTCGAAATATGAAGGACGGAATGCTGTTATTTTTTTTTGTGTGAAAAAGGGTGGAAGGATTTATGTTTCAAAGGTTTCAAAAGAGTGTTATTATTAAATGCATTGAATTTTAAGGTATGGTGTTTAGGTGTATGGTGTATGATTTGGAAGACACTAATAGACACTAATATGAGGTGATGGATCTAATTGGGATTTCTATTTTATGCATCATTGTTTTGATTGATGATTTGTTTAGTTTAATATTGAATTATATTATCTAAAGGATTCTTTTTTATTTCCATGTCGGTATTTATTACCATCAAAAACATGGCTTTTTAAATGTAATCATCTTTTGACATATAATAACGATGCCTGCGCCCCTTTCAGCTTGTACATAAACCGCATTGGAATTTTGTAGTTTGTATTTAATAGATTTAACAGTCTTCAAAATAGCGCAAGGTGAATTCAACGTAGATTTTAGGCTATTATTTGTTTTGTTATTATGTAGCTTTTCTTCTCTTTTCAAAAACTCTGAGAGTTTTATTTTAGCGTGTTCAGGGTGTTTATTTATGATTACATCATATTCTATAC
>JAWQRJ010002731.1:0-13044 GCA_033557515.1 Diorygopyx duplodentatus | reverse complement strand
GGACAAATTTGTTGAATTAAGCACATTTAACGACTTACCCAACAGATTTTATTGAAAATACTAATCAGTTCTGAATTCGTTGGACATTTTTGACTAAGAATGGCTTTATCCCGGTTAATTTATCACAATTTTAAAATTTCCCTTTTTTCGCGTGAAACCTGGTCTCTCCGACCACTGTGCGGCGCCCCGGCACATAATTCAAGAATTATTGCTAAATATTTAGCAACAAGATATGGAAATCGGTGGATTGCAATGAACGGTCCCATACGATGGTCAGCGAGATTTCCGCGAGACTTTTTACTGTGGGAACATATAAAAAATGTAGCATACGGAATGTTTAGAAGTAAACGACCGACATATTGAACATCTTTCGTGGGAAAATTTTGGTTTATTGTTATCGTGTTTATTTTTACCATGTTTATTGTTCATATGTTTATTGTTATCATGTTTACTGTTACCATGTTTATTGCTTCCATGTTCATTGTTACCATGTTTATTGCTTCCATGTTTAATTTTTTTGCAATTTATTGACGCAGCAAATTTGAGCAGAACTGTTTTTTTCAGAAAATCTTTTTTCTTTATATCTGGTAAAGAACAAAAGATAATAAATGTCAGATATGCAGTCCTTTGTTATGAAAACAAAACGTAGTTCTTAATCATGGATAGTGTGATGTAGGTTAAAATCGGTGTGGAATATGATTTTTCTTCATATCTGTTAAACTATGAAAGATAAATACCTCGAACCTTATATCGTTGGAAAGGAAAAAAATCAAGTAATTTAATAATATCACAATCAACTATGGTTTCCATTTAAAAAAATACAACTTATATTTTAAAAAAAATTGTATACACTAAATAAAAAAAATAAAATAAAATAAATAATATGGAAAATATTCACATTTCAAAAAAATTACGGTTTTCAGTTTTTTTCAGGATGTCTATCTAGTAGGCGATGCATTTTTTTTTTGGAAAAACAAAAGGTCTGAACAGCTTAGATAAACACTCCCACATTGTTCCATTTAACATGGCAAAATATGGGAGTATTTTAAATAATATGGAAAATATTCATTCAATATTCAACATTTGAAGAAAATGACAATTTTCATTTTTTTCAGGATATCTAATAGGGGATGCATTTTTTTAAAAACAAAAGAGGGTCTGAACAGCTTAGATAAGCACCCCTATATTGTTCCATTTACCCGAGTAGTAGCTCTTCCCGTTTCCAAGATACCAATGGTGAGCATCGAATTTTGGACACCTGTATATAAATGCAGGGGTGGTAATCTTTTTTTTAAACCTTCAGCTTTTATGTTTTTTCTTTTGATTTCTTTGTGTCCTGCACATTGTCCAAAAATCTTTCAGGAGATTTTATTTAGGTTTGTCTGCATATTTTTCTTTATAAACTCCTTTTAATATATCCTATTTAATATATTTAGATTTTGTTGTAGATTTGGTTCTGTTTGTGTCTTTATGTGCCTCTTTTTGTGCCTCCTTAATCTTCCAGCTTCCTATCCAAAAGGATCTCGTTTTTGTCAACAATGTATTTATACTTTGCATTTACGAATGCCATATACAGCACTGCAGAGGATGTCCAAAGATTTGTCCAGAGATGTCCGGAATTTCTTGTAATTGTAATAACACTTAAGTTTCTGAACTCCGAGAACCTTTGAGAAGATTTCCAACAGTCCAGATTTTGTTCAATTGATATCAAATCTGAAACCTCAGCAACAGTTTTTACACTACCAACGGCATGCCAAGTCTTCTTCCTTTCTGTTTCTTTTGGATTTTCAAGCAAAGGTTGGGCTGTCAGAAAGAAACTGCATCAATCTCCAACCAGAAAAAATGAAATTTTGCAGCGAAGAATAGAAATACTTATTGGGTGAACTATCAAAAGTGCACATCACAAGCAGGTGATGCAATCTTCATTAAAACCATTATTACTTGTCGCAAAATCAATACGCCAACCGGTTGTTGTAATTGTACCTTACGTGCAGGTTCTTATCGGATTAAAGCCAGGTTGGCATGTACAGTTTGACGTAATAACAATAGATCCGACCCGATTCAGACCGGGTTATTTACATTCGGGACTGATTTGCAAATATTTAACCCCGTTGACTGCTGCCTGCTGCAGAACAGGTTGGTTCGCAAACGCGAACTCGTCCTGCTGCGATCATGACAGGATGGCGTTCGTTGCACGTGAGGGATAAAAGGAAAGGGCCTGGAAACTTGAAAAGTGGCCGCAGCAACCCGGGGTGGTAAAAAAGGACGCGGCTATCCGTCGCTGGGTCGCGCTGCAAACGGCTCACGGCCGTTTATTGTCACGATTACACTGCAAACATCAAATATGTGCTTAATGCACACATATGCGTGTCGGTCAGTGCTTTCCCGTGTTCTTTTTTCCTTCGTTTGCACTGCCTGTAACCAAATCCTGGGCGTAAGAATGATGTGTGTCCATCTCATTTGATTATCTTCTTCCCACCAATCATAAGCTGCACACAATGTAATAATTTCACATGCAAATCTATAAGTTTTTGAAAATGCTGTTACGAACTGTAACATATCTATTTTGATGTTTTTTCCAATCCATTAAAATTCCACCATGTCTGGGAAACAAGGAGGTGTGCAGGCAATTTTGAGCCAAAAGTACAAAAAAACATTCCCCTTCCATTGCTCCTCGCACAAGCTTATTGCTAACATTCCCAAATTGTATGAGACTAGATGGTCAGAGATATACAAGAGTCTCCAGTTGAAAATCCACCCGAATTTTGGAGAAGGTCTCTAATAATTCCTTGTTTGGATTTCATCATATCATCTTTAGAAGCCAGATTTTCTGCAGACAAATCAGCTGCATTTTCAGTGACACATTTCCATCCGTGTAACATGAGAGGTGTTTCATTGGAGGAATGGATTGAAAGCACTTCATCTTGTGCAACCTTTTACTATTTTGGAGCTATCGAAGAGGAAAGCGAATTGTGGTTCAAAATGTGGAATACGGTGCATGAAGCGCCAGACATAATTGAGGTTTTTAAAAAGAGCGAATTGTTTTCCCCCCTATTAGAAAAGCTCTATTGATATCGCTTTCACATCCTGCAAAACACGCACTGTCGAGCGTTTATTTAGCTTCCTCCGCCGAATTAAAACATGGCTAAAAAGCACTATTTGCTTATTACATGGGAACGCACATTCCCTTGTCGAGAAATCGAGTTTTCCAGTGTCTAGGGATACGGAAGGACGCGACGCATGCACAACTTTTTAATAAAGCTTTAATAAAATTCCAACGCAAACGCGTTCCGTTTACAAACATTTAACGTGACTCGCAGGGATTTTTAATATAAACGCCGTATTTGCAAAACGAAATGAATATTTAATTTATAAATACATAATTAATTTTGTCGGTAGAGCCGTGCTTAAGTTTCCATTTAAAACTCGCGTACTCGCGAAAACTCGAAAAGGGTTGCGAGCGAAGATGACGCAACGCAAACAGAGAAGACGCTTCCTTAATTAATAAACTTCTGCTAATGAAAGAAATAATTAATTTCGCCCCTTTCGCCCCTCGCCCCCCAACCCTTCGCAACGGCGCGTCCGCCATTTTACGTAAAGACGGCACTCGGAGAAAGTTTTTCCTTTGTGTACGCTCTGCGATAGTTGTCAACTGATAACAGATTCGTTGTCGTCCCTAATTGAATACATTATCAACTCTTTAGTTTTGTTTAATTTTGTGCGTTTTTGTATTTCGATATGAATCTCAAAAAAAAACAAAATTATCGCAAAATTTATTACACATTAAACTTACTCAAACAATAAGATAAGTAGTCTTTATTATTGAACATAATTTATATCTTATATTTTTACGCCCATTCATTATCAAATTCTGTGGAAAATCGTAGCGATTTCAAATTTCAAATTTTGTCGCTTGCAACTGAGAGCCATCTATATAATAGGGTCTGAATTAACTACCGACGAATCCAATTCTTTGACAGGAATCGATATATGCAACCAAACGTCAAATCAAAACATAACCTACAAAACTTCCATAAATTAAAGTGTCAATCCAACAGATGAAGATAATTTTCGCAGCATAGGTAAAAGGTTAGTCTAACAGCATATTTATAGTAAACGCAATTTATTTTACAGTAGCACTCATATCATGAATAGACTGTTCAAGTTATCCCATCTAATTAAACGTTACTCTTCCAATACCCCTACGAAAGTAATCGAACGGCTAAGGGATCGCACCTTAATCCGAGTGAGCGGAACTGAAGTGGACGATTACATTCAAGGATTGATAACGAACGATATCGCTCACCTAAAATATGGAGGGTGTATGTACACGTTATTTTTAAATACAAAAGGTCGCGTTATGTACGACGTGATTATCTATAAGTCGTACGAAAATAATACGTATCTGCTTGAGTGTGATTTGAATGTATCCGACCAATTACGAAAGCATTTAAAAGTATATAAACTTAGAAAAAAAATAGACATAATTAGCTTGACGGATGAATTAGCTGTATTTGCCATGTACGACCCTACAAACGTTAAAATTAAAAAAGAGATAGACGTTAGTAAAGGTTTAGATGGCGTCATTGTTCCTTGCGATACGTTAGCTGAAAGTTTTCCAAAAGAATCGAAAACTGTGCAGATATTCAAAGACTTACACATTTATAGAGATCCCAGAATGTTTTTATTGGGATCTAGAATTATTTGTCCACAAGATATTAATGTAGAGGAACAAATATCGGGCATTCAACCTGTTGCATCATCAACAAACGAAAACAATTATCGATGGTTTAGATACTCTTTAGGGGTAGGAGAGGGTACAAGTGACTTACCGCCCGGAAATTGCTTTCCATTAGAAGCTAATTGCGATTACTTACATGGTGTAAGTTTTCATAAAGGGTGCTATATTGGTCAAGAATTAACTGCGAGAACTTATCACACTGGTGTCATAAGAAAACGACTTATGCCCATCTACTTCACAAAATCACCTACTCTCAACCCAGAAAGTGAAAGTATTGTAGTTAATAATCAAAATTTGGGTAAACTGCGTGGTTATGAAGGAAATGCAGGATTGGCATTGTTAAGAATCTCACAAAGCTTAGAAATACCGGAAATTAGTATAGGGGATGGAATAGCCTATACTGCAAAACCAATATGGTGGCCATTAGAGGCACCTAAAGAAAAGCAGTTTACTGTACAGAAAAGTGAATAATGAAATAAAATTATTTACCAAATGATTGTATTCTAGTCATGATATATTTTATATAATAAAATTTCTATAGAAAAATCTGAGTATTATTATTTTAAAGTATCGTTTATTTTCAGTGTATTATGGAAAATCCAAACATAGAAATTAAACAAGAAGAAATAGAAGAGATTAAACAAGAAGAAACAGAAAACAAAGAAGCGACAACAGAAGAAAAACCAAAAGAAGTGCACTACTTTCAATGTTGCTTATGTTCACTACGCGAAGTGTACGATTACTTTGGAATGAATCCACCGTACACCAACAAATATTTACTAATGGAGGATGCATACGTTATAGAAGATCCATTTTTGCCTCCAAAAACTGGTCAGTTTATCATATTGGGTGCAGTTTGCGTAAAGTGCAAAAAGGCTGTCTGTAAAGATACAGAGTGCAGCATATACTTTGATGGCACGTATTGTATGGAATGCGCGAAGGAACATATAAATTTGTTTCCTACACCAGTGCAAGAAAAAATTAATAAAGTTGCTTCAAAATAGAAGTAAATTATTTACTTAAATTTAAAAGTTTCTTACATTACATATTTAAATAAGTCACTCTTTATAAAGTTATAGAGCGTTTACAAAGAGAAAAACGCCGAATTAGAACTGAACGAGAGAAACTTTGTTTAAAAATATTTCAAATGTAATAGTTTAATTTGTTTGCCAAGTGGAGAAAGAAAAAGTTGATAGTAGTAAAATGAAAAAGTAAATATAAAATTGATAAGAAGATATTTGTAATTTATTGGATAATAATAAAACTGTTGTAATAAATTATAATAATCAGGCTAAAAAAGGATGATTTCGTGCGATTATTGTACTTCTGTAATATTGTGTCTATTAAATCAGATATCAAAATATCTTCAAACTGTTGAGAAAAAGTTCAATAATTTAAACAACCTCAAAACAAAGATTTTATAATATACTGGAAGAGTACAAACAAAGAAAAGTAATTATCAATGTTTTGACTCCTATCTAAGATTACGAGAGAAAATATATAGATGGATGACACATCTGTTTACACATAATAAAATACTGCAATTTAGATAAATGTTACATCAAGATTTATTGCTTCTAAATTGTTCTTTTATCATGATCCAAATTTTAGGACCGTTTAATTTGTAAAACTGTTAAATTAAAACTTCAAAAAGTATAAATCAAATATTTTATTGCATTACATCTTAACAAAAAAATTGCATATAATTAGAAGCTGCTAAGTAATTATCTTTGAAAGTTAAAAAGAAAATAATGTAAAAGTTTACAGTATTATTTCAATTCCTTTCTCCAATTTCCAAAAATACGTTTAGCTTTCTCTAAATCTTTAGTAGAGTTTTTACGAAACAAAACCTTACAAAATTTTCACCAAGCAACTTATTTCCGATGCTATAAAAAGCCGAGGGTGGAATTCCCAAGATACCAGTTTCACGACACAGCCATTTCGTAAATTTAAAATCCCTGTATTCATCCTTGTCCCCGTTCAAATCAATGGATTCCATCAAAGGTGACCAATCTGCTAGTATAAAATATCCCCGATCGGGTACAGAAGGTACCATTCCTGCATCTCTTAGAATGGTCACCATACAGTCCCGTTTTTTCTTATACTCTCTTGGAGTGGTAATGAAGTAACTATCTTCAGATCCGAGTCTTGACAGTTCTTTCTCTAGTACTAAAGCAACGGCCTCGTGTATTGGTGTGGTGCAGGTATAAACACAATTTTGGTGCACTACTTGGGTGTTTCTTAAAACTTTAGGACCCCCATAAATCCAGCCAACGCGCCAACCAGTAATACTGAACGTTTTCCCCGCAGAACCAATTGTTAACGTCCTGTCCCACATATCTGGAAGTGTTGCGATTCGAACATGTTGTGATGGTTCAAAAACCAATCATTCGTACACTTCATCTGATATGCATAAGACGTTCCATTTTTTACAAAGATTTGCAATTATTTCTAACTCGGGTAATGTAAAAACTTTACCCAACAGATTATGAGGAGTGTTTAATATTAGTTTAGTTTTTTCATTAAACAATTTCTCCAATTCTTCTGTATCTAATATCCTATCGTTTAGGATCACAAATCGTTTATCCAATCATTGAGGATATTACCGGTTTTGTTGTATATTTCGGTTTTAACGGTATAAATTTAGGTACTCCACCTGCCATTTTAATCATGGGACCATATAAATCAAAATATGGTTCGATAACTATAGCTTCATTCCCAACATCTATATGCCCGCTAATAGCGGAAAATAACGCTTGCTGTGCCCCGTATGTTACGAGAATTTCCGTTTGGCCATTTATATTACGATTATATTATATAAGATATTTGTAATTTATTGGATAACAATATTTTTTAGTTATAGGTAAAAGAAGCCAGAATGATGAAGACGTGATTTTGTGCTTTTATTGTACTTTTGTAATATTGTCTATTAAATCATATATTGTTATTATTTCAAAATATCTTCAAACTGTTGAGAAAAAGTTTAATAATTTAAACAACCTCAAAATAAAGATTTTATAATATACTGGAAGAGTACAAACAAAGAAAAGTAATTATCAATGTTTTGACTCCTATCTAAGATCAGGAGAAAATATATAGATGAATGACACATCTGTTTACGCACAATGAAATACTGCAATTTAGATAAATGTTATATCAAGATTTATTGCTTCTAAATTAATTCTTTTATCACTCAAATTTTGGCAGCTTTTAATTTGTAAAATTGTTAAATTAAAACTGCAAAAAGTATAAATCAAATATTCTATTGCATTACATCTTAACAAAAAAATTGTGTATAATTAGAAGCTGCGAAGTAATTATCTTTGAAAGTTAAAAAGAAAATAATGTAAAAGTTTACAGTATTATTTCAATTCCTTTCTCCAATTTCCAAAAATATGTTCAGCTTTCTCTAAATCTTTATGAGTTTTTACGAAACAAAACCTTACAAAATTTTCTCCAAGAGACTTATTTTCGATGCTATAAAAAGCCGAGGGTGGAATTCCCAAGATACCAGTTTCACGACACAGCCATTTCGTAAATTTGTAATCCCTGTATTCATCCTTGTCCCCGTTCAAATCAATGGATTCCATCAAAGGTGACCAATCTGCTAGTATAAAATATCCCCCATCGGGTACAGAAGGTACCATTCCTGCATCTCTTAGAATGGTCACCATACAGTCCCGTTTTTTCTTAAACTCTCTTGGAGTGGTAATGAAGTAACTATCTTCAGATCCGAGTCTTGACAGTTCTTTCTCTAGTACTAAAGCAACGGCCTCCTGTATTGGTGTGGTGCAGGTATAAACACAATTTTGGTGCACTACTTGGGCGTTTCTTAAAACTTTAGCACCCCCATAAATCCAGCCAACGCGCCAACCAGTAACACTGAACGTTTTCCCCGCAGAACCAATTGTTAAAGTCCTGTCCCACATGTCCGGAAGTGTTGCGATTCGAACATGTTGTGATGGTTCAAAAACCAACCATTCGTACACTTCATCTGATATGCATAAGACGTTCCATTTTTTACAAAGATTTGCAATTATTTCTAACTCGGGTAATGTAAAAACTTTTCCCAACGGATTATGAGGAGTGTTTAATATGATTAGTTTAGTTTTTTCATTAAACAATTTCTCCAATTCTTCTGTATCTAATACCCAATCGCTTGAGGATATTACTGGTTTTGTTGTACATTTTGGTTTTAACGGTATAAATTTAGGTATTCCACCTGCCATCTTAATCATGGGACCATATAAATCAAAATATGGTTCGATAACTATAGCTTCATTCCCAACATCTATATGCCCGCTAATAGCAGAAAATAATGCTTGCTGTGCCCCGTAAGTTACGAGAATTTCCGTTTGGCCATTTATATTACGATTCAACACTTTTGAATACAACTTCGCCAATGCAGTCACTAAACGGGGATGGCCGTAACCTCTAGTGTATTGATGAACATCGCAATTATCTCCCATCGCAACAGCAGCCAGTGCATTCGTTATGACTTTCGGAGGCTCAAAATTGGGAAAACCCATACCTAAATTTAGAGGTCCGTATTCAACGTCTATGCGATTGTACTCCTCCCAAACACTCTTGTCGAAACCGGAATATCGGTCTGGTAACTTGAATCTTTCCATAACTGCCACCTAAAATGACTTTTACAATAATGTTGTTTGTGCACACCGTCCTAGTGTGTATATTATACCTTATCAAATGTTTGTGTATGTTAAAAATGTACTGATTAAACTGTACACACTGATAAGTTATAGGTCTTTGTACTTGAACTTAAAAAATAATCGTGTGGGAGTAAACAATGAATACTAAATAAATTTCATTTATATCACGTATTGGAGGCACAGCAATCATTTAGTAGATAATTCTGTAAGCAAATATTTACTTTTTTCATGATAAACCATGTGGAAGTACAGAATACTGTAATTTTCTTAACAAAAAGTTGGAATTGTAAAACTAGTTTCTAAATACTGTAAGAAACAAAATTCAAATAAAATTCTTCAAAAATATTTAATTAATTATTACATTGTCGTGAATGTCTTATTTGAATTACTTCCACTAATGACTGTTTTAATATTATAACGTAGTACTCAGCGCTAAAACCCATTTGTGTGGTATGTTGTCATTCAAAATATAATGCTAGTTGTCAAATATTGATGTTTTAAAATAGCGTTTAAGTATTTTTTGTCACAAAATTACAAAAAAACACTGTTCTTATGAGGGAAAAAAGTTATAAGAGTACTTTTTTCCGCCACAGACGCTTCTGACATACCTTTTGCAGTGTAGGGGAATTCTCTCGGGCCTTCTAAACCGAAAAAACCTTTGGGTCAGCGTCCAGAGTAAACCTAGGGCAAAAAATCGGCGAAAAAGGTTTGAAAAATCGGAAAAACAAATCAGGACCATTATACTATGGATTTTCCTTCATTTTAGGGCAGAAGGAACCAGCCGCACATAAAAAGAACCATAATATAAAAATTGTTGCTTAGTGTTATGTATCTAAAGTCAAAACTAAATATTTTCCAAATGGCGGGCGATTCAATATGGTGGACCAAAAATGAAACAATGCCTGTTTAGATTTGATAAAAGGTACCTAAGACCAATGACAAAAAAAAATGAAAGTTTACAATCAAAAGTATGGTGAACGAAATCTAAAAAAAAATGCATAATAACATTTTGAAATAGAACACCAAAAAAAACTCTACCGCAGTGTGCAGAAACTCATTGATATCCTCGACATCGCCCAAAGTAAAAAAAAATCCAAAAAAACATCTTTTATTTCTTACGAAATGCTTCAATACACAAATTGTAATACATTAACAAGCATTGGTCACCTCAGATACTGCGTCCGGTGCCTCCAATTTAATGTCAGACACTTCTTCTTGTGTAACTTCAGCAGTCTCTTCCTTAGTCTCAACAGTGACATCAGAGGAGTCATCTTTGATGGACTGTTCGTCAATAACCATCTGTGCTGTGCTGGCCTCGCTGTAGTTCCCAAAACAGTCCAACGACAAGTCTTCCTGTTTGATGTCAAGCATGTCGGAAGAAAGCAAAACGTTAGATGTGCTCTCTGTCTTAAAGTCACTGACACTCAGTGTATCAATTTTATCTTTTGTATCGCCCCTTAAACTAAAGCTGTTGTTTTGGTTTGAAAGAGAAGAGTTAGGATCTAAAGCTTCCTCATAGTCAGATTCTGAATCTTTCTGCAAATAAAAATATGACTTCGTTAAAATCTTTTGTATGATTTATATATAAAAAAAGAAGATATTTATGACATTTAACGATAAATAATGATCTAATAAACAAACCAAGCGTAAGAGCATCATGCAAAATGAAATTGATGATATACATGCGTTTAAAATAGTCTCATTTACTTTCATGTTGTTAAATGAATGACTGGATGGACAAAACAATACTCATGATAATGGTATCAAGATTTCACACAATAAATTTTAAGAGGTCACATATTGATTCTATGAAATAATTCAGCAGACATTGTGCAAAAAATATCGGCAAAACACCCGCTGTAGATGTGATACAATCTATGAAAGAAATGATATCGACAACTTTCTTTTTGCCCACATGAAGAATCCAGAATTAAAAATAGTAGCAATAGACAGAAAACCAATCTCTTCAAAATTACAATTCATTGAGCACTTGTCTGATCAACAACAGAACAAAAACTTGGTGGTGATTGGTATTGTAAATATTAACATCTTAGAAGAACAAAACAACTGTATAGATATGCTTTTGGGAAATGGCTACAAGATATTAAATGAAATGTTAGAAGAAGAAAGCTGCTCGAATAGACACAAAATCAGGTGCAAAACCCATTATAGATGCTAAACGTAATGCACCATCTGACCATTAAATAATTAATCTCAAAATAAACAAACCAGCTCCCTTCACACCAAAGCAACAAAGTTATATATCAAGTCTAACAAACTTTACCGGTGGTTATCTGCAGAATATCAAAAAGGCTTTCAGAAATTTCATTAGAAACACTGAACTTTGACATTCTTAGCACAATAAATTAAGAAAGATTGATGTACATCTTCTGTGGTAAAAAAATATACTGAAAATATTGAAGCGGGTTGGTTTACAAAACAAGATCAAACTAACTCAAACCTGGTAGACTTCACTCAGTTAGAAACTATTGTTTCCTAGCGCTCAAAAAACGCATTTTATAAGAAATCTAAAGAGAGATTTTATAAAAGGTCTAAAGTTAATGACTTTACATATTATTAAATCAAGATTTTGTTAATATTTTTTCCACAATACGCTTGTCCTTAAAAAATAAAAATTCTTGTAAAATAATTCCTTCAGGTAACAGAACGTTCAAGCCACATGACCCTTAGTATTTAAAAACCGTTAATATACTTACTTAAAACTAATCTGTGTTCCAGAAAAACTGGAAAAATTTGTACTGTAGATGAGGAAATTTGGGGATGATGAGTTACAAATATCTCTAGAGCCGTATGTCTGCACACAAAAAGTACGCTAATTGTCGGACTTACCCTGATTTGATTGTACGAACGTATGGGCGGAATGTCCATGTGCAGTCGGCAGGTTACATCATCGAATATGGCCTCAACGGGTGTCTTGCATTCTATGTCAGCTAACGCTTTCCCGCACTGACGAAAGAGCACCTGGTTCGGATCCTAAAAAAACAAAACTGATTCGGTATCGGTGCTAGGTGAAAACATATAATATAGCATTACTTCTAGGATATGTTTTCTACAATGTCTTGCTACCGGTAACGCCCTCTCTCCACATTTAACTCCACCTTCGACAAACGCACATTTGGTGAAAGAATGTGGTTTTGGGGCAACTCCATCTGTAATCTGAAATGCGATACATAAACGAACCAGGTGTTAAAAGATACCACTTTAAAAAAAATTCAGGAAATGTATCTTTGCAAAAAAAACTATAGGTTCATTTGCTTAACCCAGATAAGCCTAACGTTACCATATGGTACCACAAGAATAGGGTCCATTCTTCTAGTTTTTATTTTAGATTTAAATTTTTGAATCCAGTATTTGACCATACTTTTAATCTAAATAATAGGTAGTACCTGGTAGACCATATCGGTATCAAGTACTCCGAGCTTCGCTCGGACTTTCAGTGTTCGCCTCAGTTTGCATATATTACAAATGAAGATACGTAAATAATTGCATTTTAGTTATAAAAATAATAAAGATTAAGTTTCTGGTGCATCGAGCTTCTACACCTTTTATAACTTTTACACCGAAGTAGTATTAATATGTAATTTAAAATTATTATCTGTAATTATCTGTTCT
>JAWQRJ010002730.1:0-13047 GCA_033557515.1 Diorygopyx duplodentatus | reverse complement strand
AATCGTTAACGATATACAATTTTGAAGTTTACTTAACAACTTAAACAAGTTGTTAAGTAAATTATCCCCAACTAAAGGGATTGTGGTTACTGGTAACCATAACGTTCACTTTGAAATTAATTCACGGGAATCACAATCGCTACGTAACTTATTTCTCTCACATAATAACAAATATATGGGCAAGCATATATTATATGAGCATGCATAAAGTTCTTATGCATGCTTGGACAATATATTCACAAATTTTAAAGTAGATTCTTATATAATTAATGTGGTCGACCCTCTCTTATTTGACCACTCTGCTGAGAGCACAGAAAAAGTTAGTTACCAACCAATTACTGATTTTAACCTGTTAAAATTTTACAATTTAATTGAGAATGCCGACTTTTCTTTTATAGACGGTTATTACCTGGACATTAATAAAAAAATCGACACGTTCGGACGTTTGTTGTCTAGTGCCATAAATTGCACTAGACAACAAGTTTTAATGACATTAAAACCAAAGTTTGGTTTGGTTTTAATGTAATTTTTTTTCTGTAAAAGTTTTAAAGATTTTTAAATAATTTTCCCACCCCAATTACAACCCCACTGATATTTTTCTTCCATTTATTTTTGACATTTATTTTTTCTAGGTATGGATACATTAGAATCACCACTTTGGTCACTACAGAGGTTCACCTGGATTTAGAATCTCCCTTGACATCTTCATTAGAGTGAAGTGACTACAAAGAGGCCAACTAAACAGCTCAATACAATTTGAGGTTGAGCATTATGTTCAACCTCTTGGATGGTGAGATTTTGATATATCTTAGCGAATTAGGTTCTTTTTAGGGTAATGATACGGTTTTTGGAAGTTGATCCATTCGTCTTTCTGTGTGTCTTTTCGTTCGTCTATCAAATTGTTTATTGTATCCTTATCGAATTTATGGTAAATTTTATTAACCATACATTTAGCTAAAGCAGCACCTTTTAGGAAGTATGGAACATTTTTTACAAAGAATAACATTTGCTTAAAAATCGGTAATGTAAGTATAACCTTCTTATAGTTCATTTCGGCAAAAGAGGTGTTTTCTTACAAACGTAATTATTGTTATGCTTTGTAAGAAGACACCTGTATAAATATAAAAATTTTGGGTTTAGGGTAAGAGAAAGTAAAAATTGCTCATACCAAATTAAAAGATAGTACATTTGCATATTGACTATTAAATACACTACTAAAAGGTTAGTATATTTATATATTGACTATTAATTATAAAAATATAAAAATGTTTGAAAATACTCCACACTAAGAATTTTTAAGAAAATCATCAACAGCTTTCTAACAAGCAATTTTAAGTATTATAGGTCTATAAGATTTGATTTAGAGTTAAAAAAAGAATCAAAAATGGAGCGATATACAAAGTGTTCCATTTAAAAAACGAAAACTTTTTTTAAATGGAACGTCCTGTATATTATCGCATTTTTTAAATTTCTTATCGAATTTATTGCCGATTTTATTATTAAACATATATTTTTTCAAAGTCGCATTCTCCAGGGGATTAGGTGAGAAAAAGTCGTGTGGGTGTTTTACACCAGTTATTTTATCTTTAAATGTTCAATGACGGACCAATGGCCAAAAATGGTACCTTATCAAAATTTCACCATAAAAATTTTAGACCGAATGCAATAGCTTCCCTTTATAGCTTTCAGGTAAGAGAAAGTAAAAATAGACAAACAATGGCTATATCTATAATTCCAGTAACTTAGAGAGGGCTGTTTGGGATGTGATCAAGAACAACAACCCTACTAGGGTACCACCGGATGCCGACGACTTGAATGCTGATGACTCTAATATTTATTTCTGCAACGTAGCAGAAAATTTAGTATTAAACATGACTCCTTGCAGCTCTGACCATAACACAACGATTAAACATAGGGAATCTGAATCATTCAGCTTTAATAAAATGCTATTTATTGAGTTAAAAGAAATCATATTGAGCTTGAACAATAATCAGGGGTGTATGTGACATGAATGCAAAGCTAACAAAAACTATTAAAAACTTCATTATTATTCCATTAGCAAAATTAAATAATCAGTGGATTGGTGCCAACATGTTTCCCGATTGCCTAAAACTTGGCTGGGTCGTTCCCATCTATGAACTGAGTCGGTGTGGATTACTCACACGACATTCTCTCACCTAATCCCCCGATCTCTAAACGGTGCCACTTTGGGCAAATAAATATTTAACAAGGAGATTAGGATTGTGCCACAAAACAAATATATTCTGAATAAAATAATTACCCAACAAAACTTTTCTTTAATTTATGTTTCTGTTATTCCTTGTTCCCATTTATAACACATGTAAAAATATAGGACGCTGCATCAAAACACTGAACGCCATCTTCCAGAGAATGTTTTTTTTTTCACGTAAAATAAAGCATTATACCTAATACAATTTTGTTTCGCAAACGCTTTCTCTAGCTTCACTAGGATCCACTAGACGGAGCCTCCTCAAATGTATTTATTATTGTTATTTGCATAATACGGACGGTTTGTTGCTGTGTTATGTTATAAAAAACTCGGCCAGTCAAGGACAGTTCAGATGAAGCTGATTTTTTATATCTTAAGACGATTTTTTTTGAAGGTCGGCACCTATCAATCAATTTCCCGCGGGTAAAACAAAAAAAAACACTTCTATGCCACCATGTGCTGTTATCTTCGGACAGGCTGTTTCGCTTCCCCACCGATAGATCTTGCCAGCTTCCCATAGTTATGTTCGATGTTTCCCTTGCAATTTTATTTATTTACCAAGTTTCTTCCTTATTTATTTCTCAAGTCACTCTTTGCGAGTTATTTGAGACATGAGTCTTAACTCATCTCTTCTATGACACACGATCGCGCCGTTTAATTTTATATATAAATCGAATACTGGACCTTCTGATGTACATGAAGGCATAGCTTACAAAACGAATCTCTTAGTAGAACTTCGCACACTTATGGTGAGATGTTACGCAGTGATATAAAAGTCGTTAAGCAATCTTCCTAAATTCCCAGGTCTTTCTGAAAAGCAAAGTTTATCATCAAGTGGCGTAATTAGTAGAGACATCATTGGTATTTATGCGCGCGATAACATAATATTTACATCACTTGAGATTGTAATTGCCTTCATAATCTATTTAAACTGTACTTTGCAGTCCGGCGAACGCGGAACATGTCGGCTAGCGGCAGTAACGTCTGGAGACTCTCACGCACGTGTGACAAAATTAAAAAGACTCCTTATCTTAACTATTTTCCACATAGCTGCAAAACGAAGGACTTATTGCGGAATACTGCTATTAGAAGCTGTTCACTTGCAACTTGTTGCCGATGGTATCGGACGTGGAGAATCACAGAACGTGACCTTGCAGTGGTCTTAACACCTCCGGGAATCTGAGCCTCCTCGGATTTATATGTATATATATATATGTATAGAAAAAAGAGAAACTCCGCGTTACTAAAAGAGGAGTTCTTTCCACTTACCGGATTTGCGTAATACAATTGCTCGACTCAGCAATAAGTTTCGGCGCAATCACGGTAGCATCTCCGGCTACGCGCATTTGTGGACCGTCAACACAAGCAGAAAACCGCTTAGGTGATGATTATAAATACGTTTTAATTGTACCCGCTCCGTACTTCCATGTGGTCAATTATCATAATTTTTAGATAGCATCAACCATGTTGATAGTGCTTACAAACGGGAACCTTAGAATTGCATACGTAAGAGGATTATTTTCAATACGCATATTGAAGTCATATATTTAAAGTGACAAATTAAATTAAAAATTAATTTAAAAAAATAAATATTTATTTAAATTAATCATAAATTAAATTAAAATTAATCATAAATTAAATTAAAATTGATCATAAATTAAATTAAAAAAAGAGTCGGACATTGGTTCTGAATATTGCTAGAAAAGCTGAAATGACATAAAATTTCGAAGGTTTGGTACCTATTTTTTTATAAAATGTGAAATTATTGGTTTAATGTTATTTTTTATTTGTATTTTATGAGCTATCTCCCTGATGCGTTTTCCAACTGCTGAGTTTTTATTTTTTAAACGCTCTTTAAATCTTGTGTGTATATTTCTCTCAGATTGACGCGCACAGATTAGCACTTACTACAGTCATTACAGTTTATCTCGTAAATTCCACTTTTTTCTAGTTAGTCGATTTTTTGTTTGTTGTTAATTAGTTCATTGCTGATATTTTCACCGCATCGGAAAGCCAAGGTGATGTATTTTGTTAGTATATGCTATGCCTACATCACCATAGCTGTTACTTGAAAACAGTGCGGATTATATGGTACTATAGATGCATATCATAAATACATAGAACTTATTAGACCAATATACCGTCGTTTTATTGGTTCCATAGGAAGCAGACTGCAAGAAGACTTTGTTTAATTCTATGTCGCAATTATCTCACAGCACATGTTTAAAGAACCTATAGCGACAACCCCCGTAAAGCTGTTTTTCGAATTATGGCTGAGCACTAAATTTGTTAACGTTGTCTCGTTCAATTAAGCATATGGGTAAAATTTATCAATGATAGACAGACGCATGTTCAGCTGCACTTCTCGCTGTTAATCCGATGAGGCATCTGCTTGATGCACCTTGGCTGATGTTAATGCGGGCGTTAGTTTAAATTTGGATTCATAAATCGAATACTTAAGTAAATAATGTTTTTTACTTACTTTTACTTCCAGTTGCCTAGTAGTCAAACGTATGTCACATTATTTAAAAGTGAATACAAATTAGTGAATATAAATATCTCTACTAAAGTATAATAGAAAATAGCGAAAACAGTCGTAATTGTACAATTTATTTATTTTAAATACAATCACCACATGACGATGCTTCTATAAATATTTCATCAAATTTCAAGCATCTGCTGTTTTAACGCTACCTATAAAGAGTAAGTAGTTGACGCTTAGTAAGTTTAGTTATAGCTATTTAAGCCGTTAAACTATCTTTCAACCATCCAATATCTACAACCATGCTTTCAACTGTGTAATACATTCAACACTGCCATGTGCAACTTTTGTTTAGATAATTTCTTTCTTAATTTCAATCTAGTTGGACAATATTTGTTACGAGTGATGTCGTTTTTATCGTGTTGCGCTTAACTGCAATTTCTTCACAATGCTTTGCAAGATCTTTGAATTCAGATCAGACAGAAATGGCCGATACATTATGGAAGTCATGCCTGCCATACACGGCGATTTTTATAAATTTTTATTTCCGTCCACATTTCCTGTCGTTCTCGCCAAGACTATGGGTTTCAGATAAGACGACGTGACGCTTTTACGAATGGTCTCATAAGATCGAATGTGTTAAGCACACCGAGATTATTATCATTCTGCAAGGAAAGCTAGGGAACAATTGTAAGGATGTCAATGTACAGATTACAGATCTTCTGTATTCAAATTTTCGCATAAACATATTTCTTTTTTTCATGAAGGAAATAACGGAAAAAAAAAGTTTTGTGTATATCTGTAGAGGGGAAGTGTTTAATGTAAACTAATGTATATATACTGCCGTAAATGAGGCAGATAAATCCTTCGGCAAACGTACAGGCCGTTCATTTAAGAGGCATACCTGCCTCCGAATTAAAGGCACTTTAAAATAAGTTCACGTTTCTCTCCCCTGTTTCAGCAAATTAATTAGCGCTTAAATGCGACACACTAAATTCGCCAAAACAAATCGACTGTGAAACTGACTTGCTGCGAATTCCGAATACTTAATGGTTCCTGCTGCATGCGTGTGGCATTTGTTTTTCAGGCTGGGTTTGTGCGGACGCCGAATAAAAGTTTTATTCCTTCATGTAGAGATCGCAACCTACTTGCTGTGGTTATCATTAACTTGATATTGATTAAATACAATAACACCGGACGATTAACTATTCTTAGAAGATAAACAACCAAGATGGGGAAACATATGATCAATTAAATATTAAAAAGTCAACCAATTGATCAAAATAGTTTTTATTGTAGCAATAATAACGAAAAATTATATGTTAATAAAAAAAGTTACTCAATATGTAAGTTTGCTATTTTTTCCATTGTATTGAAGTTGTTTTTAGTATTGAATACCATTTCTTATCTATTCTTAATGATTTGTAATACACTCCGTTTACGGTGTCCCGCGTATATTTAGAAAGTTATTTTTATATATTTAGAAACTTTAATAGATTTTTCAAGTCACCAGGCGACAGTCTTTTAACTCTTCAATTCTTAATCCAAAAAGAAGGTGGTGAAGTTGTCTCTCCTACCTCAAAGTCAATTATATTTCAATATGCATCGACAGCCATATTGATTTCAGGAACTTTAAATTTTCTTTCATAGTCACCATCATTCACCATACGCAAGAGTATGTTTTCCTCGTGGGCGTTATTCCTCAAGACACTATCGACTTCATTTCTATAAGTTTCAGGCAAGTATCTAAAATTAAAATGCAATACAATATTTGTAATTTATGAATTCATGGCGTTTACACTAAAAAAAGTCCTTATCGTCAACTTCTTTTTGTTCTGTTAAGATAAACATGATTTTACCATTTTCAACCCTTTCACCGTAGTCTTCATTTGAATCCCTACCATCCATGTCCTCCCCAATGTCATCAATATCCATGACATCTACAATGTTATCAACACCCATTTCAACAGTTTCAGACAACATTTTCTGTCGGGTTTCTGAATATGTTCTTTCTGTTCTTTAATTTCAATGATTGTGCTCAAAAAGAATTGAAAATAATCTCTAGTATAACTTTTGTACATGCCTACTGGGTACAACATTTTCATTATGAACTTGGTTAATATTTGGTGTAGTATTTCGGGAATTTTATTTTGGGGAAGCTTGCATTAAACGTAATGGTTAATTTTTAACTTGCTAATTATTCAATCAGGAATCCCTGAAATGAAACTATGCATTTTAGACACGGTTAGAGGCCAAAATGGATTAAGTGAATGAATGTTCCGACTCCATCTAACTGTTTGGTTGTCACTGTAGAATAAAAGGATAGAAAAAAATGAATTTCTTTTGATCACGGCACTCTTATTAAAGAGAAAACGTATTATCACAAGCGCAATCTAGATATAAGAGCAAAATAATTTACAAATCATTACGTATTGCCCCAAGAAAAAACAAATGTTTGCTCATTATAATTTGCGGATCGAAGTTATCGTGTGGTTAAAAATTAAATTAACTTAAATCTGGTGGACTGTCAGGTTTGAGTTAGTTTGACCTTTGAACAAATGATGATATTGTTGGATTAGAAATCTTTTGTTTTTGAAACCGAGTGAACTAGGTAATTTTTTTATTTATATTTATTTCTAAATAATCAATTGCCATTAAAAATAACCCTAAATATCGTATAGATCATTTTGGTATACATCCAAATTGTAATATTTCGTTCTGATTTTGACGTTACTAAAATTAGTAACAGTACCTAATACATTTTTACAAACTGTTATTATTGTGACAGAGTCAATTGTGAATGTGCACGTGATATTTTAAATTTGATTCAATTATTATAATATTTTGTTTGTTTTTTTTAACACATTTATTTTTGTTTTATTTTATTTTCAATTTGTATGAAAGCAAAGAAAAATAGTATTTGAGAAATTTATTCTTCCTTTTTTTGTGGTATTGAAAACAAAAGAAAGGTCAACAGTTCCATATTTTAATAAGAGAAAACATTTTGGGAATTTCAGGGGGTATTGTGTGAACTTTTACAAATTGTTTTGGTAAAAACAATGAGAAATAATAAATCTATATTATTTGGTATTCTAGGAAGAAAAAATTAACAAAGAAGTTTTAATTAACAAAGGGCCAAAAGTAAATTGACCAACCTTTCATCCGCCGAGTTTTCTGTTTTCCGTTCAGATATATTAAATTTAAATGCAAACTTTTTTACAATAAAAAAGTTTCTCTTACTTTATTTTGATCAGATGCACTGGTTTTCGAATAATATTAATTGAAATGTAAATAAATAATAAATTTCTTCATGCGTGCATTGATAAACTGCATAAATAATCCTTTGAAACAAACGCTTTTCTTCAGATACTAATTAATTAAAAATACATCAATGTCCGTCAATATATTATGAAAGGAGGGTCAAAAATTAAAAATTGGCGACTTCAATATGGCGGACTGAAACTTAAAAATAGGAAATTTTAATTTAAGAACAGGTACTTGAGAAATTTTCGACTCACTGCCTCGGAATGTAATATTTAAAAATTAAGGTTCAATGATAAATTCAATATGGCTGATCAAAATTAAAAAATACATTCATGTTTACTTAAAAATAGCTACTTGAAGTTTTTCAAGGGATTGGTAATTAAT
The DNA here is from genome assembly GCA_033557515.1 of Diorygopyx duplodentatus. Classification (NCBI taxonomy): domain Eukaryota; kingdom Metazoa; phylum Arthropoda; class Insecta; order Coleoptera; family Scarabaeidae; genus Diorygopyx; species Diorygopyx duplodentatus. The sequence goes on along the minus strand of JAWQRJ010002730.1, from coordinate 4,687 downwards.
AATCTCCACTCGACATTAGAAATAATAAAGTATTTTTTGTTCATTTATCTGATAGGCATTTTCAGTTTGGATCTACCATATTTGATGAGCCATTATTATTATTATTTTATATTTTAGATATACCACGAGTTCCCGAACACACCTTCATGCCCCTCCATTTTTCAGTTAAAATGTTAACTTTCTAAGCTTTGTTGGGTCATAGAAGATTCGTCATTTTGAATATTTATTCACGTTAGTGACTTATTCGAAATAGGCGACGTTTTTTCGAAATGGTAAAAAGATGAAAAACTGATAATTTAATATAACAGACGCAATATCAGAGTTGCGTTTTTTTTTTTTTTGAAAACGGGACATGTCGATTTGAATTTCAATTTGAAACAAAAAAAATCAAAATGGGGAATCGAACATGGCTGAAAATAACTGAAAATAAACAAGAAAAAAGAATATATTATTTGTCAGAATAATTATTGTAATAATATGTTAGATTTGATTCATTGTGTTTTTTAACATATTTATTTTTGTTTTATTTTATTTTTATTTTGTATGAAAGCAAAGAAAAATAGTATTTGAGAAATTTATTCTTCCTTTTTTGTGGTATTGAAAACAAAGGAAAGGTCAATAGTTCCATATTTTAATAAGAAAAAACATTTTAAGAATTTCAGGAGGTATTGTGTGAAATTTTACAAATAAATTAATAATTTTAGCTTGTTTATTAGTATAAATTTGTGCTCATATTGTTTTGGTAAAAATAATGAGATATAATAAATCTACATTATTTATGGTATTCTAGGATCAAAAATGAAGTTTTAATGAATAAAGGGCCACAAGTAAATTATCCCTCAACCTTTCAACTGCCGAGTTTTCTGTTTTTCCGTTTAGATATAAAAAAAATTCAATGCAATGACTTTTTTGCAATAAAAAAGTTTGTCTTACTTTATTTTGATCAGATGCACTGGTTTTCGAGTAATATTAATTGAAATGTAAATAAATAATAAATTTCTTCATGCGTGCATTGATAGACTGATGTGAAAGTAGTATTATTAGCCATATTGAATTTGCCAGAGAAATGTTTTTATTTTTAAATCTTAGATTTGTAATAGTGTGCGGAAAATCCCTCAAGTGCCAGTTTTTAAATTAAAATTCCCTAGTTTTATGTTTCCGTATTTTTAGTTAATTAGTATCGATTGTAAAAATCTGATTTTTTTAATTGTTATATCAAAATGGAGAAAAATCGACTGTTAACATACCCTTTTATTAGTTCAAGCTTGATAATATTCAACATTAACTCAATTTCCTGATATACAGCATTTGGGGTAACATACTTTTGGTTTGCATTATTAGAAAAAATAATATTATTCTTAATTGTATTCTTATGATAATAATTATTATTATTATTCTTATGGTAGGGACAAATCTGGGAATTTACACCAACCCAACCACCACCATCATAATGAATACAAAAGTTTTTTCAGTTGATGATGTAAAACTATGTATTCTTTCGATGTTCGATTTTCTTGCACCTTTCTACCTATAGTTCTCTCAAAAATATAGTACAACTATTCTGGAATCGACTATCAAAAAAATTTTTAGTCAAGGTTTCGAAAAAGAAGTTCGAAAAATTTGACTCTGGCGGTTTAAAAGCATTTCCATTGTAAACTTACAACAAGTATTGAACGACTTGAAAATTAAGTGTAGTAATAGCCTACATATTTCGCTGTACATTAGCTGAGTTGGTTGTTTTCCTACCATTACCTTCACTTCTTTCAATTCACACCTTTTGTTTATGTCGACTTTCTTACCTCTTCCCTTCATGATTTTCTTATTCTTCCTCTTCCTATGCTACCAATTTCCCTTGCTTCAAAATCCTATCTGGTAGTCCCAGCTCTACTATCCGAATGTAGCCAGCCAACAGTCTAAACTGACTGCTGTACGATAGTTTCGACTCTGGAAATTGTAAGAGGGAAACTCATCTCCATGCTGCTTGAAGAAAACACTCTTGGTGTCTTGGTGACATAATCAAGATATTTTAATTTATTTACCTGCTGTAGCTATTCTCTATATTTTCTTCCCATCATCATTGTTTTTGTGCTCTCTCTTTACACACAAGTTCGTATACGTACGCATACGTTCATCGTATACGTCAACATAGTTCAGTTGACGTAATTCAATTAATTTTCCAATTGCCAATGTTGTGAAGTTTTAAATTAGACGTTCTTCACTAATGCTTTTTACTCCTTTAACACATTCTGTAAGGTCTTATTCCACTTCTCGATGCCTAAGGCTTTTCATCGATTTTGCCTTCCGACTCTGTCGAAATGTTTTTCCCCACCTGAAAAATATGAAAAATGAAAAATATTACTTAGTTAAACGATGTTGACGTAATCAAATATACGTGACACGCAAACGATTGTAAAGGATTGTATCCGTATATAAATAGCATTATTTTATTATATGGGTTAATCAGAGTCAATTGAATGTAAATTTCTGTTCCAACTGAATCAATTGACAGGCCACCAGTTGTAAGACCGCCGTAATTGCACCGTGACATTTATGTAACTGTAAATTATTAATTAAACGATTCCGATCAGGTCTGACGACTCGCCGAAACAAGGCGGTAACGATAAAAACTCGATAAATATGACAAATCGGTTTTCGGCATCGGTCTTCGGGTCCATACGTACAAAGCGACGAGGAAAAAGAGAAGAACGAGCTGGCCGCATTCGCTACGACAAGCACGATTTCGATGAAACCAAATCGAGCAATTACTCCTCATAAATACAGGGCTTGTCTTTCAACAATAACTGTTTGTACTCCATTGAGTTACGACCTGCCTTTCGTACATTCTGTATTAATCAGAAACGTTTCTTAATGTTTATAGAAGAAACGTCACCGTGCAAATATCGAATGGGTGAAGTAATTGAAGTATAACTAAGACTTCCTGTTTTAAAGTAGCGATTAAACACATTACCTTTACAGCATTTGAATAACGTATTACTGTGTAACAGTTATCTTACACAACGGATTAATGTATCAGGTGTGCTAATACATCATATACAAGATACGGAGAAGTGTTGTGTATGAAGAAAGCATAATGAACCGTAATACCGAACACAGGGTAATTGTTCGTCACGTGTTAACAAATGTTAACTGTCAAATGTTAACAGAGAAATTCGAAAATACATAAGAAATGTTAGAAAATGGCAATATACAGACAATATGGTCATATTTAAAAAAACAGTTGTAGAAACAGCCAGAGAGAAAATTACATGTAGGATGTGGATATTTAAAAAAATATGTATATCAGAACGAGCGTTTGCGGACGACATAATTATTATGTTAAAAATTGAAAAAGACCGTCAAACCAACCTATAGATATGGAATGCACTATTGGAACAGGCGGACAACATTAAAAAATAACGATGAAAAAATACAGAACAAGTGAGCAATTTTAAATATCTAGGAGTATACTTAGAAGAAAACGAAAGACAAGGAATGGATATTGACTGCAGAATTGGGAAATGCGCTTTTATGCATTACGCAATGAATAATGTATTCATAAGCAACAAAGACATCTAGCAAACCAATAATAACCGTCTTTAAAGCAATCTGTAGATCAATCTTGACGTTCGGCTCTGAATCATGGGTTGGCTGGGTTGGGTTGGGATCATGGGTTATAACAAAAAGCAGAAAAGCAGAATAAAAGCCGTTGAAATGAAGAAGTACCTCAGTAGAATAAGAGGTATCACGAAGAAATGTAAACTTAGATATACAAAGATGAGAGAAGATTTAGAAATACAGTCAGTACACGAATTTATTGAAAGAAGACAATTGATCAGGTGGGGATATTTACAAAGATTGAAAGAACACAAGACCTGTCTTGTGAAGCAGATTCGGGGATGGTTTTGATTCCCATGGGAAAAATGAAGAAAGTAGTAGCGAACGAAGGTACTAAAAATTCAAATGATACTTTCAAATGGAAGTACTTACTTGGACTGCACAAGTATACGATTTTGTTGAAGATAATTATATTCATTACAAAAATATTGGCAATAATATCATTTCTGAATATAATAATTTTTATAAGCAATTAATTGAAAAAGATTCCAATTTGAAAAATAACAAGAGAACATTAGATTTTGATGAGTGCATGTGTTTTCTTGGAATTATTTTCTTTACGAATAGACAGTGAAAATTACAAACCCGTGAATATTGGCCAACAAATCATTTAATAAAGATCCCAATATTTTCTAAAGTAATGGAAAGAGATGGATTCAGTTTCATTATACAGATTTTACATTTTTCTAATAAAGAAGAACACTGGAAAATTAGATCTGTAGCTGCAAAATTGCAAGAAATATTTCAGAATAATTTTATCCCATACCAAAATCTCCGTATCGATAAGAGTTTGCTACTTAAAGAGTAGAAAACTAGTCGACTATAATTTAAATGGACTAGTTTAATATATTTCTTCAAAAGGTAGCAGATTTGGAATCAAAATGTTTGTTATTATGTGATTGCAAAATGGGATATATTTTAAATTTTATTACCAATTGCGGTTCTACCACTGAAATGACAGACCAACATCCAGAACTTGGAAAACTAGGACAAATTGTTTTAATTCAAAATCACAGAAGAAGATTTACTCCAAGATTGGATGTAATTAATTAAACCACTGAAGTATTTTTGG
>JAWQRJ010002729.1:0-13048 GCA_033557515.1 Diorygopyx duplodentatus | reverse complement strand
CTTATTTCCTCTAATTGACACACTTTGTACTTTTATACGGTAATACTTGAAACTTAAATTATAATTATTATTCTAATTATTGAATTCATGACAGAAAAGCATTTTAAAGAGCGTCATAAAAAAATAGGGTCCGTATTTAAAAAAAATAAGTTGGGGATGGTCCAGCGGATACAAAACTTTGGACTCAAAATCTGACTACGTCAATTAAAAGAGAAATTACAATCAAATAAAAAATATTAATAAAGTAATTTGACATTTTATAAAATAAAGTTACAATAAGCAAAAAACTAAAATACCATAATTTGTTTTTTATGATATGTATTTCAAGAACCGACCACGATATTATATATAAATTGTTTTCACCACTAGATAGTAGATTCAGATATGCAACTTTTTCTCTATTTAACCGACCTTCTACCTATTTATTGTTTGAAAGTTACCAATACAATCGCATTAAAAAAAGTGGACACCTGTATATAAAAGAAAACTAAAAAAAAGTGTAAAAGTGTTGTTTTCAAGTTTACTTAAACAAGGGTTACTTCTTTACTGTTTATAATAAGTTCACTCCTGTATGGATAAGATCATTCAAAAATGATAATACATATGTGCTTTTTTATTTATGAAAAATAAACACACCTTTTCCAGTGAATAAAATATCTTTTCTTTCAAAAAATCTCATCGATATGAGATCAAGATGGTGTTTATTTTTGAGAAAATCAATATAGTATGATATTGTTTTCAGTTTTTGGCGTTTGTAATTATTTGTTTGAAGTTTATTTTTTAAATGACAAAGAAAGATATTTGATTAAGTAATATCCATAAAAGATATTTTATTTTCAACAAAATTGATTGACATCTGTACCGAAAGGTATTTGCACTTTTATTATTTTAGAAAGACAATTTTTAAAAATGAAAGTTTTTTTCCAATATTTTGACATGTAATGTTTATTTTTAGTTTCTAGTGATAAGTTTATAACCAGACAAAACTTTATTATGTCCATAAAGATGGTATTTTAATACCCAAACCGGTCGACAATTAAAGAAAATGTTAAAAATCTAAAAAAAAATTGACTTTTAAAACATACTGATTAGTAAAACTTCTTTACTTCCCCTTCTCATTGAATTAATTATATCAGTAACACAGACTTTTCTCAATTATCAATAATAGACTGTTAATATAGATGGTTGTTCCTCGCACAAGTGCATTAGATTTTAAGATAATCTCTCGCGTTGTTGCATAAATTATAAATACAAACGCGTCGGTTGCAACCAAAACCACCGTTTCGATTTCACCGAAGCGTGTGCCATTCAATCTTGATCGGGAGCCATTCAAGCGATAATACGAGAAATATCGCGATCTTGCGAAATGGTATTTCTACCATTGTAACGTTAAATTTTGGCGCCAATAAACGTTGCCGTTTCATGACTGTAAATCGACTTTTTCGTGCCAACCGGGCGCGACGGACTTCTCTCTTTTCGCTCTCCCCCTAAACATTCGAATTCTTCCGCATAAAATATCGCCAGGAATATTCACTGTTGCGAATATCCGTGATATGCATATCCATTTACTACGAACCGACTTATCTGAAAAATCGGAAATCTGGGCGATATGTGGTACGTTTTAATCGATTGAATTATTCATAACATTTTGTGTGGTCCTGTAAGCGATTACTACACACATTTCTCTTCAAACGAGACCACAATTTTCCGCCCTTCGAAACAAAAGCGCGGCTTAGCGTCGTCCGTCCGCTTTGCCTGGAATTCATTTTTGGTCCGGCGAGCCGGATAAATTCCCGCGAATCCCCCATAACTTAACCATGGTCGCGATTCCGCGCCCCTCTTGGCAGCCGGTCGCGATTGTGTCCGCGGCCGTACCTTGATACGCCCACGCGCGCCCCCCGCCGCCCCCGCGGACGGCCCAAATGTCATTTCCGGCAACAGTCGGAGGGGGACGGGTGGATCACCGAACTGGGTCGGAGGCGGCGGGTGCACAGCTGATCAATAGGCGTCCGACCACGAACATCTCTGCTGCCGCCGAACAACGAAGCCCACTTCCCCTCGCGATTTCTACCACGTCAAAGAACGAAGAAAGGGGAGAGAAGTGTATTTGGAAAATTGAAGATGCTACCCAATACTTATTTCCATAAGTAATTTATGAATTTAATAAAAGATGAGATGATCTGGTATCTATCTTATACGGAAAATATAGTTCTACTAGCAAAAGAACCAAAGGAGTTATAAGAAATGGTTCGGAAGATATTTGAGAACAAAGAAGCTGGAACTCCAAAAGTATAGTATTCCGGTTATGGTATCAAGAGGGTGGCAAAACACAAATATAGTAGTGACTCATTAAAGGCAAAATGGCAAGCAAGAGAAGAAAACATAGGAAGACGGAGGGAAATAGTAAAACAGACCTTGGTATTTGGATTTATTTATACGTTTATAGTTCTGTACAGTACTTCCACAGAAAATCTTCCACAATAAACCAAATCTTCGCCCTAGCGGTTTGCTGTGTCTGCCGTCACATATTTTTGTACACCCGTTTGTTTTGGCATTAGCAGGGCGGGCGGGAGGTCTAAGCTAATTCTCCCCAAAGCCCTCCAAAGTTCCGCAGGCCGCGACTACGCGTGGGGGAGAAAATTTAGGAGCTTAGTCCGCCGGTCGTGAGGCGCTTTACGCTCTCCTCAGCCGGGGAGATGGATGGGCGCGTTGCCGACGGCGCGTCGCCCCGAAATTAGGCTCCGTGAATGCCGGATGCGGATAATCGGATCTCGTCGGCGCCCCCGCAAAAGGCCTACGTGGCACAGTTGAGTTTCTGGCTGGTCAAAAATGACTCCGAATTGCCGCCCAAGCTGGATTTACCGCGGTGCTAAGTTGTTTTTGTAAACTCCCACCGGCGAGAGTGGATGGGTGTGGAATGGGGACGCAGAATAAGCAAGAACGACCGTTTTAAAAATAAGTACTTAAAATAAACCGAAGAACAAGATGATAAATGTAATGTGGTGCACTCAAAGAATACCTGACGATTGATTCACTTTGTCAGAAGGCGATTGACGTCAGAGCTGAAAGAATCAATGCTCTACCACGAACGAGGTAGCAAGGACACGTGTGTATACAGGAGAAGGATACGGCGAAAATTAATGACTTGAGGCCAGCTCTGGTCATTTATTTGGAAAGAAACACAATTACCGAGATTAAGATAGCCGATGGACGTTGGTGTTTTACCGATGTATGCGCCGATTGTACATCAAGTCTTATAAGGGCAATAAGGGTCGTTAGATTTGAGAGATGTTCAAGTAATTGAAAACTGATTTAGTAGAATTCCATCATCCAATCAGCTCCAACGTAACATCGCAACGAGATCCTTCAGTTCCGCAGGATAATAATGGATTCACCTCCGTGTAATAGCCTCGTAAAAAGCTGATAAAAATAATTATGGGGCATTTTGTAAACGGCCGTTTAAGCTGAAGTGTTAATTACCATCACCCATCGGCGCGGCTGCGCTGGTCACGAACATATTGAACAAATGACTAGCAGGCCCGAATAATGGACATTCTAACCCCAGTAGGCAGTGGCTGTTTTATCGTACAATGAACAAGGGAATTGTTATAGCTATTCACGCAAACGTTTCATAAATTTCGAAAATATCAGTGTACTTTTCCTCTCCTTCCCTCCCTTTTCACTGAAGGGAAGCTTAGGGATGGCAATAAAGAACCCTAATTACAGGGCCCATTTAGTTTCAACGACAGATTGGTTTCAAAGCAACGGATCTCCCCCTGTCAAAGTTAATTTTGCTCGGGTGACGAGGGCGTTCCTTTTTAATTAATTATCATTTTGACGAAGACATTTTGGGAAAATTCAAAACAACCATTTAATTTTTGTGTTCGCGCAGAAAGGGGATATTCTAAAAGGGTAAGGGTGATGAAAGAATGACGTGGAACACCATCGTCCTTGAATTCGGTAAACAGAGCAATTACGGTTTTATTATCAAAACCGCTAGCGCCCTTCAGGTGGGGGGCTTACCGGAAATATTGCAGGCAGGAGTGCGATTTCGTCTGAGGGATACTTAACCTGAAAAACAGGCTTCATGGGTGACCTTGTTTACGTTGAAATTTAATAATGCGAAATGGAGGAAGGGCAGAAACCGATCAATAATACGAATGCCTTGAAATAGTATGAAAATGCTTATCATCGAACAGAATGGGGATGTCAACAAAAAAATGTTTAAAATGTTTTTGCTTACCAAAAATATCACCCACAAAACTCCAAAGAGGGAAAAGGAAGAGATCCAAGGTCTTTTAAATGCAAATGCAATTAATTTTAAATGCAAAGTTTTTAATAACTCATTGAAGCAATGCACAGAAATAATGGTGCATGCAACGACATTTCTGTAAATGAAACGTTTATAATTAATTATTAATTAAATATTTAAGTTTTTTTCTGTTTATGGTTTACAATAATTCGTTAAATATATTTTAAGTAATTTGGTTAATTTATTATTTTTATAATTTTCGTACGTTTATTGTAAAATTTCAATGTTCAAACAATAATATTTTTTGAATTATTAGCTAAGTTATTATTATTATATTTTTGATCGTATAATGTTAATACATCTAATTAACGAGGTGTTAATAATTATACGATGTTGTGTTGATTTTAAACAGATTATTTTGAAATAACTTACTTTTTTTTAATTTTTCCAATTCTAATTTTAGTTTTATAATTTTCTTCGTTTGAGCGGTATTTTCTTCTATTAGTTCCTGTATTTAATAACAAAAAATCCCCAAAACATTTTTTAGGCATTTAATATAGTATAAGAATAGGGAATGAGCTATAGCTATTTTTTACTTCAAGTACAAACAGGACCAAATTTTGCGATAACTCCTCTTGTCTTTAAGTTTTTATGAAATTTTATTAAATATTTCATATAAACACTTAAAATTAGATTTTAAAAAAAGTAGCCTCCCACTCATGAATTCCAATTTTCAAGTTACAAACATTTTTAAATTTTCCTTTCGTTTCCATTTCGGAAAAACTGCATATTACTCGATAGATACACTACGACGGGTTTTGTTATATTTTAAAGTGAAAGTTTTGATAATATATTCTTGAGTTTTAAAATGTAACAGTTCATGGTTATGACCGCACTGAAGAAAAAAAGATATGAAGAAAAGAGTTAACATTGCAGGCGTTAGAAAAATAAATTGCCATGTGGAGCAATATTTAATAACAATGTTGAATTCATAATAATATATGATGTGGTATCTATCACATCCTGTTGGATAATTTTTTTAAGAAGGATAAGAAAAATAAAACAAAGAATATTGGTTAAGAAATTGAAAACAGAATTTAATTTTATTACATAATGTATACCATATTAAAATTATGACATCACTAAAATAATAAAAAATATTATTGAAATCAAAAAGTATGCTTACTTTTCAAAATTAAAATAGTTGTTTTAAATTTAAAGAAACTTTGTTTTCTTCTTATTAAGCGCTATAAATTGAGTTTTGTACAATATACAATACAATATACTATTTGTATAAACAATATACAATAAACAATATATTGTTATGAAAACTATTTTATCAATTTGATGTTGTTTTTGCATTCCAAAGTAACAATCACGTTAATAACAAATAATATTAAGAGTTTGGCATCGGAAAATTCAAACTTTACGCAGATTTTCCGACATATCAACTGAAAAAAGATCAACAACATTGCAGACATTCCCATACGCATAATTCTTTTATTTCTAAGATTTTACTGTTAACTTGTATAATAAAAATGCTAAAAACTTGATTGAAAGTTAAAATAAACTATTTATACGGTCGATTATGCTTCACTTAAACTTAAACAACCTAACCTACATGATCGAAATTATATTTTAATCTTTTAATTTTTTCTGTCGAAAACGGTATATTTCAAATAATGCAGTGTATAGTTATTATGTAATTAAAAAAAATGGTTTTAAAAGCCATATTACCTACCTTATATTTATGAATTACCATTGATTAATTTGTGTAAATATGAATTAATTTGTGAAATTTTTACATCATTCTATTGCATCGCCTACTAGATATCCTGAAAAAACTGAACATCGGCATTTTCTTCAAATGTGAATATGTACTTTCCATATTATTTATCGTATCAAAAAATTCCGAGGGAAAAAGTTGTAGATATCAAAACATTCTGTAGGATAGATAATAAAAAATATTTTTTACTTCGCACTAGTTTCGAGATGTAACCCAAAGTTTAATTTTTTAATGGAAACCATAGTTGATTTTAACATTATTAAATTACTTGATTTTTTCCCTTTCTGACGATATAAGGTTCGAGCTATTTATTTTTCATAGTTTAGGAGATATACTATCCATGATTAAGAACTATGTTTTGTTTTCAAAACAAAACACTGGATATCTGGTATTTATTATCTTTTGTGCTTTAGTAGATATAAAGAAAAAAGATTATCTGAAAAAACAGTTCTGCTCAAATTTAGTACGTCAATAAGTTGCAAAAAAGGAAACATGGAAGCAATAAACATGGTAATAATGAACATGGAAGCAACAAAACATGGTAACAGTAAATATGATAACAATAAACATGGTAACAATAAAGATGGTAACAATAAACATGGTGAAAATAAACACGATAACAATAAACCAAATTTTTCCTGTAAAAGATGTTCAATATGGCGGCCGTTTACTTCTAACATTTGGTACCACGCTTTTCAACACTTTTTCTACAATTCATTAATTACCGAACACTACTATTACCGAACACTAATGGGGTTAAAAGCCTTTATGACACATTGTTGCAAATCATTAATATTGTTATAAATCATTATTATACCACATTTTTATATGGCCCCATAGGAAAAAATCTACCGGGGACAAATCCGGAGATCTCGCTGGTCATCGTATGGGACCGTTCGTTGCAATCCACCGATTTCCATATCTTGTTCTAAATATTCTTATTCTAAATATTCAGCAACAATTCTTGAATTATGTACCGGGGCGCCATCCTGCTGAAAGAAAATAGTTCTCTCCTCTTGAATTGGTAGATCATCCAACGCATCTTCAATTTCCTGTTGCAGCAGTTCGAGATATCTGTTTGAGTTAAGTGTTTCGATAAAAATAAACGTACCGCGACTACTGGCACAAATCAGGCCGATACTTTTATTTATTTCTTATCAAAATTGCTTTTATAATATGCATAAAATTAGTTATTACAATTTAATTATTAATTTTTCCTAGTAAATCTTCCTATTTAAATAAAATTAAAACTTATTCGTACAAAAATTTATATATAACTTAAAAATAAATTAAATTTTAAAGCTAAAATAAAACTTTTATTAATATTAATATTTTAATTATATAATAATATGCAATTAAATTAATTAATTAAATGAAGGCAAATATCATTTTGAGGGGCTTAACTTATCATCAGCAATCCCATACATAGGAAATATAATTGTACAATGATTATGAGACGGATTTTTTACATTAAATTTTCTTTTACCATTTATTATTGTAGCTATAGTAATAATTCATTTATTATTTTTTCATCAAACAGGATCAAATAATCCTTTAGGAGCAAATAGAAATATTGATAAATCATCATTTTATCCTTCGTTTTCCTTAAAAGATTCGATTGGATTTATTATCATAACTATGTTATTATTATTCAAATAATTAACATATATATATATATATATATATATATATATATATAATATAATTAACATATATATATCCCTATATATTAGGAGATCCAGATAATTTTATTCCAGCAAATTCCTTAGTTACCCCAATCCATATTCCACCAGAATATTTTCTATTTGCTTACACAATTTTACCATCTATTCCTAATAAATTAGCGAGATTGTTAGCTCGTGTTATATTAATTGCAATCTTATTTCTTATACCATTTATAAATAATAAAATAATACAAAGAATACAATTTTATCCAATAAATAAAATCTTATTTTGATTTTTTTAAACATTGTAATTTTATTAACATGAATTGGAGCTCGACCTGTTGAAGATCCTTATATTATAATTGGGTAATTATTATCTATTATTTACTTTCTTTATTACTTACTAAATAGAATTATATAAAAAAATTGAGATGCAATTATTTTTAAAAATTAATAAACTTGTTATAAGTGTATACTTTGAAAATATAATAAGGAGATTTTTAGTTCCCTATTAATTTTTTTTTGGTACTAAAATTAATTAGCTATAATAAAATAATAAATAAGAATAATTTTAAACCAAAAAATAATAATTTAAAGAAATAGATAAAAATCTTTTCCAACATAAATATATTAATTTATCATATCGATATAATACTATACCCAACCGAACACAATATTCGTATAAATAAAATTCTTGAATATTCAACTAAAAAAATTAAAGCAAATCCACCTCTTCTATATTCAACGTTAATCCCGGAAACTAAATCTGATTCCCCTTCTGCAATCAAATCAAAAGGAGTTCGATTAGTTTCAGCCAATCTAGAAATAAATCATACTATACATAAAGGTAAACATAAAAATAATAATCAAATATATTCTTGATATAATATAAAATCTATTATATTTAATCTAAAAATTAAATATAAAAAATTAAAATTAAAGCTAATCTTACCTCATAAGAAATAGTCTGAGCAATCGCCCGCAACCCACCTAATAATGAATAAATTAGAACAATCTAGAACAACATAAAAAAAAGAATATCCCTAAATTAAAATTAAATAAAATTAAGCTAAAATAAGCTAAAAATAGGAGATATATAATAAATTCTAATATTTGATATAAAAAGAAAAGTTTGCTCTTTAGTAAATAAGTTAATTGCATCACTAAATGGCTGTGGAATCCATATATAGCTAACTTTAGTAGGCACCTTACGAATTTGAATATAACCTAAAACTTTACGTTCTGTTAATGTAAGAAAAGCTACACCAACTAAAACTAAAATAATTAAAATCAATCTTGAAGTTAAACAAACTTAAAATAATATCTTTTATAAAAATTATTGTATAAATTCAAAGTAATTTTTTTTAAATTAATAATACATATCCTTAAATAAATAAATATTTATAAATATTTGGTCCCTACGTACTAAAATATTTTTTTTTAGAGATGGTTCACACCGGTTTAAACCCAGATCATGTAAAATTTTAAAGATCGAACAGACCTAACCTCAATAGCTTCTACACCATAAGTTAATTTTAATCCAACATCGAGTTCGCAAACTTTTTTTACTATAAGAACTTCAAAAAAAAAATAACGCTGTTATCCCTAAGGTAATTTAATCTTATAATCATATAATAATGGATCATTAATTCATATATCAATGTTATTTTAACTAAAAAAAGTTTATTTAATTTTTCAATCACCCTAATTAAATATTAATATATTTTAATTAAATAAAAATACTTCATATTTTTAAATAAAATAATTAATATAAAACTCTATAGGATCTTCTCGTCTTCTAAATTTATTTAGGCTTTTTACTTAAAAATAAAATTAAATTGAGACAGAATTTTTCTCGTCCAACCATTTATACCAGTTCTCAATTAAAAACTAATTATTATGTTACCTTCGTAACGTTAAAATACCGCGGCCATTTAAATAACTCATAGATATTATATATATTAATATAAATTAAATTTATATTAAATTATACTAATTTTATAATTATTACATAAATTATATAATCAGTTAAAGCAAAGGTTAAAGAAATTTTGGCAGTAGAAGGTGAAACTACTCTTAGAAATAATCATAACAATTACACTTCAAAGTTGTAATTTATTGAATAATAGATCTTTAAAGAAAGACAAAATGAACCACAAAAAATACAACATTACATTTTACTTCTAAAAGCAATTAAACAAAAAATAACTCAACACAATCTAATATCTACTAAAGCAGGTAAAGAAATAGAATTTAAAAATTCTAATTATAGATCCCAGAACAAACTTCCAAAAAAGAGTTATCAAAACTTAGAAAACTGTAATATCTGCTTTAATAACTTGATAACTTCAAAAATATCACATTATAAACAAAAATCCACAAGTACCTAAACTATACGGTGGTTTAATTAAAACACACAAACCACACATGCCCCTAAGACCAGTAGTTCTTAGACCTATGCTCCAAATCACATTGTAGCAATGAAATTAATCTACATAATCAATACAATACAAATTCAAGTACTCCCTTAAAAATTTCGAATTAGTAACCACCAAACTGTAAACTAATTAGTTTTGAGGTTACAAATATGTTTTCAAAAATACCCCCACAAGAATGTGTTTCATTATTAAATGGATAACTTCAAAGTTACACAATAACTTTGAAGTTATTTTTTGATTTTTTTAAAGAAATTTCGAGGAATGATTCAAAATTCAAAAATCTTCGAAAGTTTTGATATTAGCCTTTATCATTATTTCTCCTTTATTATTGTTAAACTATTAATATTTAAATATTATTGCATTATACATGAATACAACAAAGGATAGAGCTTTCATGTTCAATAGTGCATGGTCGTTAATAAATAGGCCATGGAATGCGATTGTGTTCAGTGAACCGGAATAGATAGATTAATTTTAGGCATAATTGACTGAAAGCAGATTTTGGATAGATTTGTCTCGCTCGTAATTAATAATAATGTGCTGGAAACACAACCCAGTGTAGTCCGTAATGTTACTGACAGTTTAGGTTTGGTGATTTGTTCGCAAATACTGGATTTAGATCTTGCTGAAGCAGAAACATCCACCATTACTATTTCATTACACATCTTGGATAATCACGAAAATCCTTTTTTTTGTTTTTACTAGGTAACTAAATTATTTATACGACTTTGCAGGCAACTTATTTCTTAGGCCAATGTAAAAATTCTCAAGTTATTATTCCAGCTAATTCCACGTCGTTCAAAAGCCTGTGTACGCGCGAAGTTTTGTAGTAAGAACAAGTTGTAGGTGGTGCCGTGTGCAAACAAGATGGCGGCGTACCTGTCAAAACTTCGAGCAAGTGCGGTTATTTACCGCTGTGAGGCGCTGTATTTTCATGCCACCTACCATCATCCTTAATTCTCGCTGGGGTACGTTATGACCCAGGTTCACAGAATTTGCCAGAGAGGACCTGTACTCAAATGATAACGGTATTAGTATGACCTACCAGGTCATATTTTTTACCGTTTCCAGTTAACACCTGTTTCCTCGCCTACAGGCAATTTAATTAAGATCAATTTCTGCTACAAACCGCCGGTCATCGCAAAACCTTATTCCATTTCTCACGTCGTAAAAGAGGCATCAACAACCCACGACTGGGAGCAAACTACCGTTCTCACCTTTGCCGCCCATTTTTCTTTTTCGCCGTAAGGGATGAAACAATCTCGGGCATTGTTTTATATATACCCGAGTTACCGCCCTGGTCATCAATCCACGTTTGCCGCCTTGCGCGTCGTCGCCCAACAGCAAAGAAAGGGCTCGAGAAAAGATGACTTCGAGGTCATAATAAACGGCCCAAAGATTGTTGGAGACGGAGCCCCCGGGGGCCGATACGAGACCTGAATATTGCCACCCGCACGTTCCCCCCTCCTCGAAGCGCTGTATCATCAATAGCCAATTTGGAGGGCGAGGCTTGTTCGAAGATGACGCAATTTGATGACGGGCCGCATAATTTCTACCCCCATAATAATGCGACGGTGTTTGCACCGTGTAATTAGCAAATCGGGTAATTAGAGATGGGTTGACAAAGTTATGTTTAGTGACGAGCCCTCAGACGTGTATACCCTTATAAAAGCTCAATTACCTACCCCTGGAGGCTCTTCGATCGATTTGCTTCTGAATAAGTAAAGGTGGCAGTGGCGGTGGAATGTAATTTTTCATCCAACCATCAGATCAAAGAGTGCTCTTTTCGCCCTCGCATGATGGTGATTAATTACACTTAGACCCGGGTATCATCTCCAGTTAAACTGTCAGACAGTTCTACTCTATAGGACTACACTAATAGCTTAACCGCACAAGCTTTTTTGCAGAAAAATATTAATTTTGATAATGATTTCATTTGATGATTTGAATCGGCTAATCAAGGACAGTTCAGATGAAGCTGACTGAAAAACTTTTTCGTTGACGAAAATGTGCTGTATTAAACTATTAGTGTTCATTTCAATGTGTTCATGTGTTCGTTTTATAATTATATATAATTAACATTCGACCAGCACACGATCGCTCCCCATTATAGCAACCCAGCTATTATAAGCAAAAACTCATTTTTTTACATCTTAAGACGATTTTTTTGAAGGTCGGCACCTATCTCAATCAAGTGCCCAGGGGTAAAACACAAAAAAACACTTTTATGCCACCATGTGCGGTTATCTTCGGACAGGCTGTTTCGCTTCCCCACCGACAGATCTCGCCAGCTCCCCATAGTTCTGTTCGATGTTTTCCTTATAATTTTATTTATTTATCAAGTTATGCGAATTATTTGAGACTTGAGACCAATTATTATAGACTTGTTTCGTCAACCTCTAAAAAATTCAATCAAATTCAAATTCTTTCCTAATAGCACCAACTGTCAGAAAAATAAATATCACAAATTAAAACCACTATCACCGCAAGGTTGACTGCAACTTGAAACTTAAATAAATAAATGTTACAAAGAGAGAAAAAATTGAGTTAGCTATCAGTTAGAGAATAAAAATTCATTCAAATGATTATAAATAATTAATTACAGAAACTATTGACGTTTAATAGTGATTTTTCCAAAAGCATAGTTGGTAGCAATGCGCTCTGAAGTACCCGTTGTCACTAGTTGTCAAAATATGCTATAAACATGTTAAATGTTAGGGGTTTTTTCGAATAACCGGACAAACTTACGATGAGTGACTGACAAGGGAACACAGACAAGTGTGTCTCACCGATTTAAATGAAACTTGGTGGGTTTATAAACTGATGTGGTGTAAGAACAACGGTAACCTTTTTAGCTGCGGAATCGCCCGTTTTCGGGGGGTGGAGCGCTCTATCGGCAACACAACCC